>OVBX01000056.1:3186-72253 GCA_900406325.1 Erucastrum elatum | reverse complement strand
TATATATATATATATCATAACCAGATATCAAGGATGATTCTCATTAACCACGGATGTGGCAGTCCAGTTAATTTAATTTTATTTTGAGTTTGATATTGTTGTGCTCTTGGATTTAATCCACCATGGAAGGAATATTTTACACCATAAATGATATTTGCAAAATCAGGTTAAACCCAAAGCTCAAACTCCCCTAGAATTTTTTTTATTCTCTTTGCTCTATACTTTCATATGATATTTTTAAGAAATAATTTTTTTCAAAAGAAATATATCGAAAAAAACATATGAACCATATGTCATGAATGTTGTCGGATTCATAAAAAGAAGTCGTAGAATTCGAAATCTGACACATTGTTAGTTATCAAAATGACATATATGGTGTTAGTACCATTACACATAATGGTTTATCGATGTTGTCATGTGAATCATAGTTCGTATGGTATTCAATACATTACCTTTGTTCACTAGCCATATAATTGTGTATTACTAGTGTAAGTAGCAATCATTTTCCTTTAAATTAATCGAAGTTTGTAGCTAAAGTCATTCAAATTAGAAAACACCAAGACATGGGAACACTTTGGATTAGATTTAGACGCTTCAAAACTGTGACTGAGAAACATCAGTGATAATTTCATATCTTTGATTTTTTTAATTTCCACAAGATAGCTTAATCAAGCTTTAGTAGATTTAACATAAAAGAAAAGGAAAAAGAAAACTTTTCTTGATGTAGAACTGAAAGGCTTTAGTATGACTGCAAGAAAAAAAAAAGTTAACTGATTTCATTATATTTTGAGTGGTTTTCCACAAACACTCAGTCCCTAACTAATCAACCATTAATATAACGCAAGAAAGAAAAAGGTACAGTAAATGGACTCTAAGTGTGTCATAGACTTCCAAAACATATTACAAAATTAACAGTCAGATAATTTAACAAAAAAAAATGAGAAAGAACAGGAACTATAACCTCTTCAGCTTCTTGGCTCTTCTTGCTTTGTTTCTTGTCCAGCCACATTAGTATCCACATTAGTAGTGGAAGAAAAGGAAGAAGAAGGATAACTGTTAACAGAACACTGCGTCTTACTGTCGTTATCCATGCCTTTCCTTACATCTTTGAACGCCTTAAACCGTATATCCCCTGATTTCTTGCTTGTTCCAGGGGTTGAATCAGGCACTGGATAGAAACCTTCGAGCATAGCAACGACCTCCGACATTATAGGACGATCTGTAGGAGAAGCGTTCGTGCACACGAGAGCCACTTTTATTACAGCCTCCGCTTCTTTTTTGTTGACTTCAGGTCTCAATCTCTCATCCACAACTTGCATCAAGTGTCCCGACTCTTCACACTGAGTAGCCTGCATATATCCATCAGACAGAAGTTTATCAAGAAAACAGCTTCATAGGCTACTTAAAACTTGAGAAACTTACCCATTCCAAGAGGCAAACTTCATCTCCTGCCGCCATGAAACTACTGTTGTTTATGCCAGCGACGATCTCTAGAACCAAAACACCGTAGCTGTAGACATCTGCTTTGAAGGATAAGTAACCCCAAAGTGCGTATTCTGGTGCCATGTATCCTCTGCATAGAGTTTCTTATGGTTAGAAAAACAAACTGTGACTGTAAAGAAACAAAAAAGAGAGCCGTACATTGTTCCAGCGACTTTGGTGCTGACGTGTGTATTCTCCTCTTCATCTAGCCTGGCCAATCCAAAGTCAGATATCTTTGGAGTTAAATCCTTGTCCAGTAAAATATTAGTTGCCTTGATGTCTCTGTGTACAAACTTCAACGGTGACTCCTCGTGGAGAAACGCGAGACCTTTTGCAACCCCACAGCAAATGTTAAACCTCGTAGCCCAGTCCATTGGAATCTGTTTATCCTTTGGACCTTAAAACATTACAAAACCAAACACATTTTGTTTAGAGATGAGAAGCTTTCAACTTAGCCATTGGTGGGAGAAAAAAAAAGAAAACACTCACTGAATAACGCTTGAGCTAAACTGTTGTTCTCCATGCATTCATAGACAAGCAACATCTGAGCTCGCTCGACGCAGAAGCCATGAAGCTTGACGAGATTTGGATGTTGAAGACAAGATATTGCACCTATCTCGTTTAGAAATTCTCTGTTCCCTTGTCTTGATTTAGATGACAGCTGCTTCACTGCTACAACTCTTCCATCTGATAACACGCCCTGCACAATGAGAATCTACTATCAGCATGCATGCACTGCACTACAAGTTTCATTTTTCTTCAAATAACAAGAATCATATCTTTACCTTAAAGACAGGACCAAAACCACCTTCTCCAATCTTGTTAGCTGGACTGAAGTCATTCGTTGCAGCTTTGATTTGCCGTAACGTAAAAGTTCCAGACGGCAACTCTTCTTCATTAGGATCTGTGGAAAAGAAAACTAAGAATCAATACACAAAGAAACACTTTCTTACTTGCTTAGAACTGATCGTAAGGCTTCTTTATCTCAAATGAACATAACCTAGTGGTTAAGATGCAAGTTAGCTACTTCATATTCAAGTCCATATCAAAAGCAAAAGAGAATGGTAAAAGAGGTAATGATCACCTTTTCGTCGCCCAAAACATGGAAGGCAGCCACAAAACCAAAGAACTCCTAGTATAAAGATAATAAGACATGCGATTCCAATTCCAAGTCCAATAGATGCTCCAGTGCTCATTCCACTTCCCGGGTGTGAGCACGGTTTAGAATCTGTACATTGACGTTGTTACTATTAATAGAAACTACATTGGTGATCATTACTGGTTTCTACTATAATAAGAAAGCTACCTGAAAGTATGGAAATAGCCGATATGATAGGACCATAAACTCCTCTTTCAGGAATCCTGGTGGTTCCTTTACCAGCCCAACCCAACCGGATAGCTAAAAAGTGGTTAGTCACATTAACAGTAAATGATTTGGTTATAGGTTTTTGAGCTCCCTTTGCTTCAGCCATGATGTTGAAGTCCTTTAACACTAGTTTCTCCTGCCAAAAAAAAGAAGGCTTAACAACATGGCCGGATCTGAGATTTATGGAGCTGTAAAGATTTTTATGTTAATTTTAATAAAAAGAAAATTTCAAAAATTTGAAAGCCAGTGACATAAGTATAATCGTTTTTTTTTTTTTTTGAAATTTGGAGGTCAAGATGAATGTTTCACGGCTTTGAGTAAGAAGAATAACTTAGTGATTCAATTTCAGCAGCTGAGGGCAAAAGCTAACCTGAATGTAAATGTCGAAAACACGCCTTCCAAGCCGACTATAAGTTTCATCATTGGTGAATCTCATCTCAGCAAAGTCTAGGTTCACAGTGTACTTTCCATTTTCCAAGCAGGCATGGAAGTAAGTGAGAGATGATGGAGCAATCCGTGCGGTTTTGTACAGTTCAGACAGGTTAGATGTGGGGACAAACATGGTGAATCTTGTGTTTTGGAAATTGTTGTCGTCCATGTAGTCCCCTGTGCTGCTGAATCCCCAGTAAGACTCAGGCTTCAGATAGTACTTCGCAGCACCTCCTTCAACTTCCCCATCTCCTTCATATACTAGTTGGCTTCTGTTTGCTTCTACTGTTATATCGCCTCCACCACAGTTTATATTGAGGCAGCTATCATCTACCAGATAAAACCAAATTTCATAAATGAGAGAAAATAAACAAGTAATCCTTCTACATCAACATGTTGTATTATATAATGAGAGACTTTTGTGAGACGAGCTACCATCACTAGCTAGTCTTTTTAAGTAGGCAAATGTACTTACATTTAGGACATACAAAATCTTTGATGCATGGCAGAAACTTGCTCCTACAAAAACATCAATTGTGGAATGTTTTTTCTTTTCTTTTTGGAAATATACGAAAACATTACAACTGCATGTAGATGCTAAAGATGATCAAAAGAAAGGACCTTACGATTTTTTTGTTGAAGTGCTCTGAAACAAGTTTAGATTCAGATTCCTAAACACAAGAAAAACAGTTAAAATGCCAAGAAAAAAAATATCGAAGAAGAAAACATGACAGTATCCTTACATGTGTGGTCGACAAGAACTACTTTCAGGACTCTGCCACTTGAGGTTATTATAAGAAAGATCTCTGCAGCAACAAAGCAAATTGGCATCAAAATGGATTCATATTCTTCTGAGAAAGCAATTTGCAAATTCAAATAAATATACATACACAGTGATTCCATCTCTTAGTAATCCATTTGGAGCCTCTCCCTCGAGCTTATTTCCAGTCAACATTCTGCAAACAAAAATAAGCTTAAATCAAGTCAAAGTTAAGTTGTAGAATATTAAACCATAAGTGACAGTAGAATCTTTTCACTTACATAAACCGTAGATCTTCTGCCTGCGCAAACGCGGGAATTGTCCCAGCCAACTTGTTAAAACTCAAGTCCCTATCAACAAAACACAACATGAACTCATCACTCATGTCACTGTTTCATGTAACTGAGTCTTGATAGTTAAATGTGAGAAGGCATGCATGCGTACAGTGTCTCCAGAGCCTTCAAGGATGAAAGATAGGTAGGTATTTTTCCAGCAATGTTACAGTTCTTCAATATCCTACAATGCAACACAAACAAAACCTAAGAGATGCATGGAACGGAGCGGCTTCAATAAGTAATATAACTTACAGCTTAGAGAACTCTGTGGAGTTCTTTAAGGAAGGGAATGGTTGGACCGGTCCACCTATATCAGTGATCCTCCTGATAATGATTAGGTCATTGTAAGAAAAGATTTCATTTGCATTAACAGAGTTTATGGAGAACATGATTATAAGAGTTGTGTTTTTACTAACAGATTTTTCATTTTGTCGAAAGTTGAGATGACCGATGGGATTGGACCAGTGAGACCAGATGCAATCATTTCGCTACAAGAAACAACATTCAGTGCTAAAGAACAAGAACTATCAAAGAAGGTTTTGAGAAGAAAGATGTTACAGTCTCGTGAGTCCCTTCCAGTTTATTATGTAACTAGGTATTCTTCCAGTGAGTTGGAGATCATTAATCCTGCTGCATTGTGCAAAAAAAAACAGCAGATGAACAAAGGAGGTGACCAACATTAATACGTAGTTAAATTAGGAGGAAACAGAAGAAAAGTTTTACAAATCTTCCATCTTCTCTAGTTTAGCTAATGAATCTGGCAAACTTCCAGTAAACTTGTTGGAGGAAAGCAACCTGTGAAACCCCCCAAGAATGATCTCATAATCTTTCAGATAAAAAATATCGTAGTAAGAAACGGGAAGAGAATCAGAAAGTCTCACAGTTTTTCCAAGTTGGCTAAGTTGCCTAGCTCCTCAGGAATGGTTCCAGTAAACGCATTTGACTCTAGATCCCTGAACAAGAACAATAAAAGTAATTAAGTAAACTAACCAAACCCAATGTTTCCAGGACAAAGAAGGTTGACCACAATGCTCGAAACGTACAAGGAAGTTAATGAAGTCATGTCTCCCATCTCCTTTGGAATTGGCCCTGACAACCGATTTACAAGAAGAGAGCTGCATGCAGAGACATCCTGTTACTCTTGCAAGAGCATTTTAGACGCATAAAAGCCAAAACATTAGAGGGAATATATTCTTACATTTTTGTTAAATTTGTCATAGTCCATTCAAGCGGTATTGTCCCATTCAGGTAGTTGTAGGCGAAGTCTCTAATGTATAGCAAGAAACGGTGGTCAAAATCTTCAGCTTACTAAGAATTGGTAAAAGCAAGGTTGAGATCATTTTATGAGAACACTTACATCTCCTGGAGGTTGGGAAGTTTTTGTATTTCTGGTGGAAGAGTTCCTGGAAGATTATGATCCTTGAATGCACTAAAGAACAAGTCAAATAGCGATTTTAAGATATAATTAAAAAAAGGAAATATATACATATCTCATAAGGTTTTCATGTATTCACAGTTTCAAGATAAACCATTCTTCTTCTTATTTGCTTATTTAGTCAAATTGAGACATGGTCACGTACCATATTCGAACGTTATGCATATGTACAGACCCCAAAAAAAAGGTATGAAGAGTGACAGAGTATTCTTACATTTTGATAATATGACAATCAGTTTCGTCAGTGGGACTACATTCACATTCTATTTCTTGCTTAGCTGTCGGGGGAGGAGTCACTGTTAGCCCCACTTGTTCGACTACACAATTTACAGCATCAAATTTCCAGAATTTAGAGCCCAGTGTTTTGGCGATTTGCTGCAGAGCATCGACTAAGGGACAAGGGGCACAAAAGCAAACACAGCATAATACATGAGTGCACATACTTGATCAGAAAAAGAAAAAAAAAACTACTCTCGTGGCCTTAAGAAAGAGTAGAACATTCATGAAACCAATAAAAAACAATTTATCCAAACACAATCATAATATGATCTCTTCAACAGTCTATAGGATATTCGAAGGAACTACATATTTTACTTTTGCTGTAGATTGCAATCAACTTATGAAAGACATGATTACAAGTTTCATACTGGCATATGACAAGTCGCAAGGAAACTCAACGGTCAAATGGAATACAAATAAAAATTATTCAATCAAAGAGATGATTAGTAAACGTTAAATCAACCTAATCACCCCGAAAGTAATGGAAATCCAAAATAAATTATCATATTAGGAAGCTTTACGAATAAAAAATGGCATAAACTCTGCAAGAGAAAAAACTGCAAAGGATACAAATGAATATAAAAAGAAGTAACATTAAAACCAACCTTCACCCTTCGGTAACTTGACAGCATTTACACCGTAAAACTTGAAGCAGAAGATGGCAAAAACAGAAAAGGCAACGATATTAACACCATTCTTCTTTTTCTTATCGGCAAACATTTCATGCATAAGCGATGATGCAACCCAAAATCTCTTAAGATGATGCGGACGAGAGAGACTACGTAAAATCAGAGTCTCATCAAAAACGATAAGAATCGTGTGGAAGATCTGAAACGTCTGGGTTGGTTTGGGTAAGTGTGATGTGATTAGTGTTTTCTTTGTCCAATTATGAAAACAAAACTAGATACGAACAGTGGTTTCGTCCCTTCGTGTTATTTATTTTCTGGTTTTTCTCTTTTTTCAAATTTTTGTTCTTACAACCGTAAATTATTGTCAGATTTGAAATTACGGAGAAGAAAGAAGAAAAAGAATGGTACAATCCCCACAGAGCGAAAAAGCAGTGACCCTAGAAAAGTTGAATGGTCTCTGTGTGTGATATTGAAGAGATGACCACAATAGTCGCTCAATAACGAAATCCAAAAATAGGAAAAACACCATTTCTTATGTTCTTAATGGAAGTAGACCAATTTAAATTCATATAAGTGTGACAGTAAGTAATGGTTTAGACTTTAATCGATGTCGCAATTGGCCAATGGAAAATAATTCAGCTAGGATATAACTGAAAATCATCATTTACACAATTAACGGATTTTCATGTTGTAAGGCCATGCGCATTGGTGAACCTCAAAGCTTGAATCCCTATGCTTTTTATTTAATTATTTGATTATGTTTTCTGGTTTGATTCTTTTTTTAAATAAAATTGGTTCAATTACGAGCCGTCACGTAGTGTGGAAGCCGCAAAACATTGACGACCAGGTATTATCGCAGCGAGCTTACGCGACGCGGATTCATCAAATTTATTTTATTTTAATTTTTTGTGTGAACTTTTCTAGTGAACTGGTAATGCGGTTGCTCTAATTGACCACTCCGGTTCATTCAAATTAATTGGTTTGGTTTATTCGGCTAATCAGATAAATTCAGTTCTACATGTTTCACTAAAATAAACCTGAGTTACACCTTGGTTCTATTATCACAGATTCGAAATTTTGAATCTTATACCAAATTAAACAAAAAAAATCACAAAAACAAATCAAAAATGAAATTAAGTAAAATTTAAATAAATGCTGGTTAAATTTCGCTTATTCAGCTTTTGATTAAACATATTAATCTATAATTTGTTGTAACATCAGTTTTTACATTATTCGGGTCAAATTAATTTTTTATTTTAAACCACAAAGTTGATCAGTTTGGCGCCACCAAATAAAGTTTATAATGGTATAGATCAGTTCATAACCAAACCTAAATCAATCCGATCTGAACCATCAATATCCGGTTATCAGATAACCCGGTTTGATGTCCCGGTCGGTTAGGATCCCGCCGATATTAAAAAAAGAAAAAGAAGAAAGAAAACAAATAAAAGACATACTGTTTGTTCGGTCACGCCATTTGTCAAGTATCATGCTTATCGTCACCGATACCTTGAAACCCGTCACCTTCTCCATCCTCTTCTTCTTCTAACTTAACCCATTCATCAATGCACTACGAACGAAGTCGAATTCGATCCATTCCTCGACACCCTATTCACGATTGCATCCCAATGACCCGACGCTATCCCCTCCGTAAACACTCCGCCTTGGGTCTCCGCCGACGAAGGTCGGCACTTCGCCGCAATTTCATCTGCTCCGATGTAGAAACAAACTCTTCTTTGCCTTCTTCCTCCTCCTCCTCTTCCGTTGGGTTTGAAGAGAAACCCATCTTTGTGGAAATCACAAGCGACACAATTGATTCAACAGAGAAAGAGACCGACTTGGCTGTGATAACGGATACGGATTTAACCGATTCGGGTCGGGTCCGGGTTGACCCGGTTCAGGAAACCGAAGAATCCACCGTCAGCGATGCAGTATCTCCACCACCACCACCGAAGAAGCAGCTCCAAGAACGCAAAGACCCATCTCTCATCGGGCTACTGTTCAAAGCAATCGAATTTCAATTCAATCTGATGACCCGCCTCCTAAAGTCTCCTCCTTTCTTCCTCCTCTTCCCTTTCGACCCCTTCACCACCTTCAACCTCGGCAGACGTTTCTTACTGACGCAAGTCTCCGTCTTTACCGAAATGTTATTTCGAACTCTTAAGTTAACTGGGTTCAAAGATACCAAACGTACGGTGAACGTTGCGTGCAAGTTCGGATGGGGTTTGTTTAGGGCCTTTTATGTTGGCGTTGTCTTGTTTGGTCTGTTGGTTTCAGCGTTTGTTCTCGGTGGGTTTGTGATAAACCGTGTAGCCGATAAACCGTTTGTGATCAAGACGGGTTTGGATTTCGATTACACCAAGAATAGTCCTGAGGCGTTTGTGCCCATTACGTCGTGTGCTGGTGGTGTTGCTTGCGGTGGAAGCTGCAAGGAGAGTAATGAGGTGTTGAAGGTCAAGGGACTGCGTGCTATCCCTCGTGACCACAAGTTAGAGATCACCCTTTCGTTGACGTTACCTGAGTCCTATTACAA
The DNA here is from genome assembly GCA_900406325.1 of Erucastrum elatum. Classification (NCBI taxonomy): domain Eukaryota; kingdom Viridiplantae; phylum Streptophyta; class Magnoliopsida; order Brassicales; family Brassicaceae; genus Erucastrum; species Erucastrum elatum. Next base: position 63,005 of record OVBX01000056.1, on the reverse strand, counting down.
TAAAAACCTCGGCATGTTTCAGGTAATAGATTATTTCTTTAAACATTTATAAATCATATTTTATGAGGGGGTTAGTTTAGTTTTTTTCTATCTCAAACTTAAAAGTTATTTTCTCCTTTTTCGAATAAGTGACATTTTAACATTTTTTTCATGTTACAAAAGTGTCACAATGCAAATTATACTTATTTCATATTGATTTTATAAATAATTTTATTTATCTCAAATATTATTGTTCAGAAAGGTATAATTAATAGCAATTTATATATATTTCTATTTCTGCCACTTTCTTAGTCTATGAAAAAATGTGGAAATGACACTTATCGAATTTATGAAAATAGTTATATTTTTTTGATATGGGATCATGTGTTTGTTGAAGGTTCGGGTGGATTTTTTATCTGCGGATGGTCAAACACTTGATACCATAAGGCGTCCGTGCATGTTAAGATTCAGAAGCGAGCCTATCCGTCTTGTCCAGACATTCTTCAAAGTGGTTCCATTAGTGACAGGGTACGTCTCTGAGATCCAAACCTTGACCTTGAAGTTGAAAGGCTTTGCGGAGAAGGACACCCCCACCGCTTGCTTAAAGGTGATGATCGAGCAGCGTGCAGAGTTTCGACCAGGGGCGGGTATTCCCGAGCTGTACGACGCGGCTCTCTCTCTTGAATCGGATCTTCCTTTCTTCAAAAGAGTTGTCTGGAAATGGCGGAGGACTTTGTTTGTTTGGATCAGCATGAGCTTGTTCTTTACGGAACTGCTTTTCGCGTTGGTTTTTTGCAGATCTCTCATCATCCCAAGAACACGAGTTAGAGAGGTACCGGCTTCAAATCCGATCGAAAGTAGATGGTGATGATGAAGAAGAAGTAATAGTTGGTGTACATCATGTTTTGTAACATTCTGAAACGGTATTTTCACTTCCTGTTTACTTTAGCTCCTGATAGTTCTTTGAGTAAATTGTAAATCTTATAGTATATGGTTTGGTTCAAGATATGTTCTTTAAAACGAGTGTTAAGAATGTTTATAAATATCAGAGAGGAGAAACCCAATGTTCATTTCATTTTATATAAGATATATTAAAGTTTTCATTATCTAAAATTTTGTTGGTATAAAGCCTAAATTTAGTCTATATTATCACATAAAGTTAATAAGCACTGGGGAGTCATTTAGTTCAACTGTAATCCCATGAAAATCTCTCAACAACCTCTATTAGTTGAAACACTTTTCTCAACTGTCTTCACATTTTTACATATTGTTGTCTCCATTGAGAGAACAAACACATGGAGACACAATCAGAACTCAGATATGTGTCAGTTTCCAAAACTGTTATTTTTGCTAAAAATAGCCTCTCATCTCAACCTGAACAAACTAAACTAATACCAAATCCAGTGCCTTTCAGTTCCAAAGACAATGGCATGGGAGTTAATAGTTAAAACCATTAGAGCTTTTATAAACATATCACCATTTCTCCAAAGTTTCCAGGAAACAAGAAAACAGACAAGAATCATTCTCACTATTCTAAACTCTGATTTTTTGATAATGGTGTGCCATGGATTTACAGAGAAACCAAACCAGAGATCACATGGAAGGAGGAACCTGCATCAACGTCAACAATCCAGATGTTCGGCTGTAGCCGTTGCAGCAACTGGCTCCATCATCACATCCCTCAACATGTCAATCTTCACATTCCACAACCGCCTCTTGCGTTGCGTCTCCAGGCTTTTCCGTCTATCCACCAAAGCTAGCTCAACTCCTAGCCGCCGAGCCCCCATGAAACAAGGCTACAAAAAGATCAAGAAACATGACCATCATCATCATCAGCTTCCTCTGAGAAAACGTCATGACAAGAAGAAGAGGACGATCTTTCTTGATCTCGATGAAACGTTGGTGCACTGCTCGAGGGAACCACCTCTCAGGGTTAATGTCGACTTCATGGTGAGGATAAAGATCGAAGGAGTCGTCACACCGATGTATGTGGTGAAACGACCGGGAGTTACCGAGTTTCTTGACAGGATCGGTAAGAATTACCGGGTGGCGGTTTTCACAGCCGGTTTGCCTGAATATGCGTCACAGGTTTTGGATAAACTTGACAAGCACCGTGTGATATCTCAGCGGCTGTATAGAGATTCATGCACAGAAGTGAATGGGAGATATGCCAAAGACTTATCGTTGGTGGCGAGGAGAGACCTCGGGAGTGTCTTGCTAGTTGATGATAACCCTTTCTCCTACTCCTTGCAGCCTGATAATGGAGTTCACATTAAGCCTTTTGTGGATGACATGGACGATCAAGAACTCATGAAGCTTGCTGACTTCTTTGATGGGTGTTACCAGTACGAGGATTTAAGGGATGCCGCAGCAGAACGTCTTTACAAGTACAACAAACTGATTCGATGAACATATATATATATATATATATATATATATATATATATATACATACATACAGTATATTGCTTTTATTTGCACTCTGCTTTTTTTCTTTGGCTATTGGTATTTTTTGCGTTGGAAAAGGAATGCTTCATTCCCTTTTCAACGTTTTTACTTGCACTTAAAATGTGATTGTAAAGTGTGTACTATAACCAAGAAAAATGAGAGGAAAAAAAGGAAATAGTTTCGGACTAGTAGATTATCAGTAACAAGAAATGATACTATCATCTCAAGTATAAAGAGTTCCCTGAGGCTATTAAAACTTCATGTACTTGACACATTTCACCGAGCAAACACCCTTGAATTGAAGCTATGAGTTGTCCATGCTTAAGACATTTATTCAATATAACTAGTGTAGATCTTGGCTTTAGTCCCTTTGAACTTGACACTTAAAGAAGAATAGTTTCGATAAATGAAGACCTAAACCATTATACTGTGATTAAATTATCAGCAAAAGATTCATACTGGATAGTCTCTTTCTGAATTCTTTTATGGGCTGTTGTCTAAGGATTATGTTAAAACCTGAAACAACTTTAAGTTAGAAACAGATCTGACAGGTTTTCTTGTTTAAGTAGTTCACCAGGTATCTATACCCTCAACTGTAATAATCCCACTATAATCTCTAAACCTCTTAATCGTAACTAAGCGTATAATGTATATATTGTATGCAGTATGTACATTATTGTCCATGAGTACATAAAGCAGAAAACATATGCTCTAATTGTCTTAACTGAAATTTTCTAAAAATTATGCTATACCACACCTCTAAAATTCCCATAAACAAACTAAACTAAACCAAATACTGCATTTCGATTCTAGATGATGTTGGATCTTTTTGAGGTAACTTGTTCATCTGGATCTTGGTACAGTTCTTGAGTATTGTCTGTTTGATCACATGCTTTAGCCTTGGAGAACTAACGTAGTCACAGGTTCACAATCAATCGAAGAAACTGTAGCTAGTTCAAATCGAAGAAACTGTAGCTAACTAAATACGCAATGTATTAATATAGTTATAGTATTTTATTGGTGACAGCAGCGACCGGTTTGTGTATTTACTGTGCTTTTAAGAATCATTTCTTGTTCTTTAGCTCATCCGTAGGAAACTCAAACGTTGCGTCTTTGTTACTGGCTTCACGTCTGATCTAAAGTTGTGGGTTGTTTTGCAGGGCACTTTCCTAGAGAGTTTGAAGACGTGTATGTTTGTAGCAAACAGCTGTAAGCAAACAAGCAAACAATGTGTTATTACTCTGCAAAAACAAGTAGTGGGAATGATTTGATGTATTGTTTAGATGGACTGAATAAGTGGTCGTATACATAATTTTATGGCGTCTTTCGTTTGTTTCTGACATATCTTATATATTTTTGTTTGTGGAAGGCAGATTGTAGTTGCAGATGTAAGCAATTATGAAGATGTTTCAGGACTGAATCAAGCTTCTGAATGTGTATGACGATTTTATAATGCTAATAGCTGACATAGTCACGAGTCAGTTTATCATCCAAGCCTACAAGATATGGTCTGAGAGCATGAAACTGACCACAAATTCCAACTCAATCTGAGCCTGGCTTGCTTACCTTTTTCTAGTTTTGCTTCACTTGTGAGTTCTTTTGTGCTAGCAATGCCCAACCAAGATAAGCTCCCACTCTCCATTTACCTACTAATTTGACTCTATACAAACAAATCCAGACAGTTTATTTGTGGTGCTGGGTTCAGTTGTACTTTCCTTTCTAAAATATAGAGTAAATGATCAATAACAAAAGCTTAGTGCTCAAATATATAAAATATTTAAAATATGAGGACTTAAATGTAAAACAGAGTAATAAAATAGAAGTAAATCGTATGAGAAAGGTGTTAACTTGTTGTAATCGTTTCCCTCTGGGATAAAGTCGCGTGTTCGTGTTTCTGAGCTTTTTCCCCAACCGAAAGGAACTGAAAAATCGTAAAAAAAATCCAAGTCGGAGAGAAGGATCAAATCAAATCTAAAAAGATGGTGAGACTAATCGATTTTCTTTTTCCTTTTACGCGACCATACTAGGGTTTAATTTGAGTTTTTTTCCGATCATGATCGTCATCTCGTAGACATCTCTCATGATTGTTTCGTTGCCTAAATCAAACGAAATCTATATTAGGTTTTTGACCTCCTAAAAAAGGTCTAAACTTTATGCTCGAAATGGTTTTTGTTCTTTTAGTTTTTGAATCGTTGTCATAAATCTATACTAGGGTTGAGCTAAAAGGTCTAAACTTTATGCTCTAAATGGTTTGTTAAAATTTGCTTTTCTCTTTTTTTCTGATTGGTGATCATAGGATGACAGTGTTCGTGATACTCATGGTGATTCTGATGTTGGTAATGTCGTAAGTCAAAGCATCAGGGAGACTATACAAGAAGAAGATTCTACCTTACCTGAAGACGATATCAAAAGAGATCATCAAGATTTGAACCTCGGAATGGTATGTTGTGTTTGATTGAGCGTTTGAGCTTAAAAAGGTCTAAACTTTATTGCTTGAAATGGTTTTATTAATTTTGCTTTTCTCTCTGATTGTTTGATCATAGGATGACAATGTTGGTGATTCTGCTGCTGGTAGTGTCATAAGCCAAACCATCAGGGAGACTAAAGAAGAAGAAGACGAGATCAGAAGACATGAACCAGAGCAACAGAAGCGCGGTAAATACTTTTTCTACGACACACCACTCTCTGAAGAAACCGGGGTTTGGATACCTGTTTCAGTCCCACCAATGCTGGAGCCTGACCATGAGGAATGGTCGAGAGGGCTCAGCTTCAACGGCGGCTACTTCCCCGAGGGAGACATGGGATGGAACCAGATCCTTGATGAAGACAAGGAGCTAACGATGTGGGACGTCATAGTCGATATGTTACTTGCAGCACGTGGTAAAGCCACTGCTCTTACTTCAGGCAACCTCGAGAGTGGCATTTCCTTTTTCGCGGGACAAAACCTTCTTGAACAAGCGTGGGAAGAGATGGCTCACACTCTCACCGAAGCCAACTTTGGTAACGCGAGAGAGGTTCTCGAAACAGAGCCGCCAAAGTGGCTACCGGATAGCGCTGCTTCCGCTTGTATGCTCTGCAGCGTGAGGTTTCATCCCATCATGTGCTCGCGTCATCACTGTAGATATTGTGGAGGGTTGTTCTGTAGAGACTGTTCTAGAGGGAGGAGCCTGCTTCCTGTGAAGTTCCGCGTTTCGGATCCTCAGAGGGTTTGTGATGTGTGTTTTGTGAGGTTGGAGACTGTGCAGCCTTACCTGATGGACCAAGTGAGTCCTGCTGCTCAGCTGCCGACTCATGACTTGACGGATCTCAGTACGTTGAGGTCTTGGGTGAATTTTCCTTGGGGACAGTCAATGGAGTATGAGATTTATAAAGCAACAAACACTATTCGGGGTTATATCTCCAAGGTTGGTTCATCGAGGACTGAGAGGTCCATCCCAGATGCCATTCTAAGACAAGCAAAGGGTCTTGCGGTAATCACTGTTGCAAGAGTTGGAGTTATGGTTACGTATAGAATAGGGACTGGACTTGTGGTTGCTCGTAGAGATGATGGCTCATGGTCTCCACCTTCAGCTATCTCTTCGTTTGGTTTGGGATGGGGAGCTCAGGTAATGTAGCTAGCTAGCTCTTTGGGTGCTTACTAGATGTTTAAAACGATGCTTGCTAATAAGGACTCATTTTGCAGGCAGGGGGAGAGTTCATAGACTTTATTATTGTCTTAAGAACTCGTGAGGCCATCCGAACGTTTGGGAGTAACACTCATTTTGTAGTTGGAGCTGGTCTAAGCGCTGCGGTTGGTGTGACTGGACGAGCTGTTGAGGCAGATATCCGAGCAGGTAGTGGTGGTTATGCCGCTTGCTATACCTACAGCTGCAGCAAAGGTACATGTTTCTGTTTTCTTAATGGGTTCTTAGGCTTCTTTGCTTCCGTGTGCCACTAAACTTACTTAAATGCCATTGTTATGAACAGGTGCGTTTGTTGGATGCTCGCTTGAAGGAAGCATATTCACAACACGTACAGGTGAGAACTCAAGGTTCTATGGGAGCCAGACTCTATCTGCGTCTGATATCCTTCTTGGCTCTTTGCCTAAACCACCCGCTGCTGCTCCACTGTACCGTGCGCTTGGTGATCTCTATCAGAAGATGGGGAGGTGATTATAAACACAGTTGTTTTGAAGGGTTATTTTGTATTTCTGAATTGATGGATGAAAAAGGTTGACCTGAAAAATTTCTTGTTGATGGTTTGCAGTGAGACTACTCGGTCATCAACAACTTCATCGTTTTCTGAAGACTGAACTCGTTGATCTGGCTTTTATCTGTGTGGGAGTATAACAATGTCTTTTGTATAGATTCATGAAAATTCTTGAATGTAAATAGATTGTGGAGATTTGGTTGGATAGTTCGTGGTTTGGTTGTAAATGAAAAAACATAATTATTGTGTATATATGAAATTATCATTTTCTCTGGAATAAACGGTACTTGCTTCCACACTATGTGAGTTTTGAGATTGTAAGAACTGAAATAGCTTTACAAGAAGAAACATCAAAATGTCACTGAAGCTCACTTTTTATTCTCATCTTGCATAGATCTAAAGCTTGTTTGATAGAGTTTGTGGACAAACACCATCCCCTTCATTTGGCAACTTTCTTCTTCCTCAGAAGATCTTCCACTTGGAGCTCGTTGATCTTAGCAGCAAGAATGAAGTCATTCTCGGTCAAACCACCTGTTGCAAGAGAATCAAGATAGCAGTTATTCGACACAAGATATTTGAAAGATGTTTCAGGCATTTGATATGATTCATATATCTTCATAGCCAACAACAAAGGCTATGAATCTCACCAATGGCATGTGTCCATATATCGATCTTCACATTATTCCAGCCTACCAGATGCAAATCTGGGTGATGACCTGCATTAAAGCCAATCCTTGCTTCAGATACAAGAATAGTAACAGATCTTCTTTACCCACGGCTATCTCTTTTTTGTTGCAAGTCAGAACGGTAACAAAGCATGTGTGCTGGATTCATGATATGATATATACCTTCTGATTCAGCGATATCAGCAACACGTTTGAAGAAGTCAAGTCCTTTTGTAAAACTTTTCGCTTTCCACGACTGCTGCAGCTTTAGTGTACCATTGTCATTAGCCATATCCCATCCAGCAACCTGTGTGAAAAGTGAATAATTCTCAGGAGGTATGCATACTTCACAAGTCTTCACCTGCCATAGTATTAACTGCGAATATAAAACCTTTTGAAGTAGTTCTTGAGCACTTTGTTCGGTCATGGGGCGCAGATCCTTGGCGTTGCATGGCACACACTTTTTGGCTGATAAATCTAAGAAAGAAGGAAAGAAAAAGACATACCATTTTTATAAGTAAGATACATAGTTTTTGGTTACAAATCCAGAAGCTAGAATACCAGTATCAAATCGTATCTTTTAATCAATCAGGGTAAAAAAAAAAAAAGTGGTCTATAAGGGCAACGCGACATGGAAACCATAGCAATACTCTCCAAAACTTGTAACTAACCACTAAGAGAGACAACATAACAAAGCACTCGGAATGTACTGCAAGACAGCAGAAAACTACTTAAGCTAGTAAGGGATCTGAAATGATGAATAATGATACAGGAATTGAGTTGGCAGTTGACTGATAGTACCTTCAAGGGAGCACAATGTCCTAGCTCCAGAAGAAGCAGAGCCACCAGTTGCACTATCTTGCGACATAGCAGCAGCACTCGTCCAATGAACAAAGCTGCAAGAAAATTGCCAAAAAAACAAAAAAAAAAAAGCTTTCACCATTAAACCACAACAGTGAGAAGAATGTTAGAAGCACTAACAAAATATCACAAGCCAAGTATCATTTACCTTCTGTGATGACCGTACAGATTGTGGGCAGCTGGAAGAACCTGAAAGTGTCAGCGAAGTTGTTGTTATTATAAAAAAGGCAATGGAAGATCATGCCCATGACACATGAAAATTATAGATGTGGTGGATGCACATATTCATTCATTCATACACGAAGACAGAGAGAGAGAGAGAGAGAGAGAGAGAGAGAGAGAGAGAGAGAGAGAGAGAGAGAGAGAAAGAGATGAGTTTGGTTTGTACCTGTTTTCTAGAGACTGAGAAAAGCGTAGGCAGCAAGAGCCGACTCATCGGTGTCGCGTCGCAGCTCCTGTTAGAGATTTTGGGTCAGAATTTTTATTTATGTCGAAATGTGTGTGGGGGGGGCAATTGTCAGAAAATCATATATATCTCTAAAAATGTAATAACCTATAAATTATAGGACTGACATGTAAAATTCATAAGTATGCGGGGTGAGTTCATAATAACTTTAGAACATATGGGGCGAATATATATTAAAAATAAGATGGAGCGCGTCTTGAAAACGCTACGTACGGTTGGGGGAGTTTTTAAGCATTTTTTTTGCTTTTTGGAGCTGAGCTCTGTGTTGTGTGAGAGACGCAGTAATCGATTTGACATCAAAGAGAAAAGGAAGCGAAGACTACTGCTTCAATGGTCAGTTTATCTTCTCGAAATCACTACTCTTGGTGTATTATTATGACTCATTTATGTTCTTTTGATTGAAAAGTTGGTTCCTTTGGTTTGAGATTCAATCTCTGTCTCCTTCACAAAGAAAAGAGTTTAGTTTTTTCTTTTTCATGGGTAAAAAAAGATGAAAAGGTATCAGTTTTTAGTTAGATAAGCTTTGTGATTATTAGCTAGGATTTGAATCAGTATAACGGCTAATCTAGTAAGTAGGACAAGTGAGTGTTGTTTGGTAATGAATGAAAAGAATGGACCTTTTTGTAGCATTCATGTTAAAAGTCTGCCTCTTTTACTTCCTTGCTTTGTGTAGGCTGATCCTGAACTTGAAGCTATTAGACAGAGGAGGATGCAAGAGCTTATGGCTCAACATGGCACTGTACATCCTTACTTTTCACTTTATTTATGCCTTGTTTTTTAAAAATAAAAAAAAAGAATTGAACTTTGTGGTGGCTTATTGTTGTGATTACCAACAACGTAAATAAGCAGGGGAAGCAGGGGAGTCAGCAGAATCCAGATCAAGAGAGAGCACAAGAAGATGCTAAAAGGTCTGTGTGTGTGTGTATTTTACCTGAAAATAAATTGGATTTTTTTGTGAGTTTTAAACTTAATCTCTGGTTGGTACATATATGATGTGTAGGGAAGCTGATGAACGTAGACAAATGATGCTTAGTCAATTACTGTCTTCCCAAGCCCGAGAGAGAAGTAAAGTCTCCCATCTAAATGCTATTGAGTTCATCTAGTTTCTCTTCTTTTGTTTCTGCTGTGATTGTCATCTCTTGTGCTTCTCATTGTTCTTCTTATAGTTGCTCGAATTGCACTGGTGAAACCTGAGAAAGCTAGAGGCGTAGAGGATGTTATTCTCAGGGCTGCTCAAATGGGACAGATTGTTGAGAAGGTAAAATAACAATCCAGTCACGTTTTTTTCTAGTCATAAGTTTCATTAAGAAATTTTACATTGTTACTATGGTTGTTACTCAGTTTATGTTGATGATACTACACAAATGTTACACAGCTAAAGAGTTATTGAACAACTTTGTTTTTCTTCTACAGGTTTCTGAGGAACGGCTTATAACGCTGCTGGAACAAATCAACAGCCAAACTAGCAAACAGACCAAAGTCACGGTACGTTCACACAAGACATTTAAACAACAACAAAAGCTTTGCTCTTAGTTTAACGGTATCATTAAGTGTTTTATATCTTTTACAGATCCAGAGGCGTCGTGGGGTCTTCGACGATTAGGAAAGAAGAAGTTTATGATGTGCTTTTGTACACATCTCACTGTTAAGTTGTCGTGTTCAGTCTACTTAGACGTTACTGTGAAATATGTTTATTGTGGTGAATCTTAATGATCTTCCAGATGCTTTGGTTGAGACAAAGAGTAATCTGAAACTGAAACTCCGTATTATTCTACTTCTCGTGTATGCTCATGATTCACTCAAGTCTTTTGCTTCTTTTTCTGACTAATTTTTCTACTAGAATTATTCTTGATAATTAATCCATTCTCTAACTATCAATGATTTCAAATAAATATTTGGACTGAAGCCAACTCTCATGTCACAAGAATCAAATGTCAAAAAAAAAAAAAAAAAGAAGAATCAAATGTCAAACGAGATAGTCAAGCAATCATTTGTCAAATAAGTGACGACATCTTTCAACTTTTATCATTATTTTTTGGATCAAAGTATCGTTTCTGATTATTTATTGAAGCAATCTTTTGTCAAATAAGTGACGCCATTGTTCAACTTTCTAACAAACTCAGATTGACACGTTTCCTAACTATTTATTTATTTTAACGTTTCCAGAAACAATATGTAACTTTACCAAAAAAAATACAAATGCAACTAGTTAGCTTTGACTTTCAAAGTTGCTAGTTATCAACTGAAAAAAAAAACAAAGAGAAAGGAGCCATTGTGTTTTTGTTCTCTTAAGAAAGTTTCTTTTTGATATAATTATTATCGAGATACTGAATTATACTCAAATAAAATGTTTGGTACTTTTTTATTTATATTCTTGTATCGAATTTAGCTTTGTTGCTTGTCAAATTCAAATTACTCAAACTCAGATGTTTATCTTTTTCTGCTTAAAAGTTATATAACATATAAGAGTTTCAAATGTAATAAATTATGATCAAATCGTTTTAGTTTTTTAAGATGATCACAATCACATATACTTTTCATCTTGTATGTTCTTGTTCTTCATTTGCTTAAGTAACAATGTTTCATTCGATAAATCATCTTTCTCGTAGATCCACTATGCAATTAGTCATGACATAGTTATACAATGATAAAGTTGAAAAGACAATTAAAAACATCTTAGGGAAATTATTCTTCGATCCGTACAATAATACGTCTGTTGAAATGATATTTTTCTTCATTATAGTAATGAAAATGTCACTAGTGAAGTGGATACTGAACTTGGCATAGCGAATTCAGTCGAGCCTAAACGTTGACTTTTGACTTTAACATTTTCCAGTCATTGTTATTATATTGCCATCAATACTATTAATTCTCTAATAGTATTGATGTTAATTGTGTCCAATTAAAAAAAACATCTAAATAAACTGCATAAAGTATAACGTATATTATAACTGCTATCAAAAGGAAACTGCTTAACGTAATATATAGTCAACTTTCCATAATTTCCTATTTTTAAGGGCAACAAAATATAACAACAAATATGTACGAAAGTATATTTAATTATTTATCTTTCCAGAACATTAAAACCAATATTCTTTACCCAGAGATTCATCATGTATTTAATTATTTAACATCTCAAATCACTACAACCAATTCTTCTACTTATAATATTTAGTTCTTTATGTTTATATTTTTGGTTTTATAATTAACCTATCAAATATATAATATAACATTAGCTTTTATTGGATATTAATAATATGTTGTGTCCAACAATTATTTTCCCACTTTATGTATTTTGAAAAACAAACTACATTTTCTAACTGCATCTAAACATATATTTTTTAATCACCAGAAATGATACGCAGAGATGAACATTTAGCGTGTGGTTACAAAAAAAAAATTAGATGGAGCAGAATAAGTATACATTTATACGGCGGTTAAATAATATTATTGGTGCACAATAAGTATAATACATGATTATGTTCGAAAACGGCGCCGATTACTCGCCAGATAAAAGATAAACGTGAAGCGGAGGCAAACCATGGTGAATAGACCTTTTTACTCGAAAAAAAAGAAAACCTCACTGTTTTGTAGTTTTTCATTCAAAATCTCCTTTTAAGTTATAGATCTGTTAAATTTAGGTGTGAATCCGTATGATTATTAAGCGAAACAGTGAGATCGTGAAAAAAAATGGCCGTCAAAAATTGCAGAGGAGCGAAGGTTGAAGATGAAGGTACTTTTGTAATTTTCTATTTCATTAAACCTAGCACAAAAGGTAAAAACTACAATAGAAAAAAGACACTACCGTGTCGTGAATTGGCTTCCTGTGGCATATTTAGGAAGTTACAAACCATTAGACCATACGTCTACATGGTACTAAGTTAACAAAGTTAATTATAACGGTAAACCCATATAAATGGCCCTAAAACTAGTCTCCAATTAATTTTCAATTAATCTCTGATTTTTTGAATTTTTAGAATTTTTTGGTGCAGGTCGTTTTATAATATAGGATAACTAATTTGAAAGCAGTTATCAACTATTATTTGAGAGTCTAATTAACTATAAACTGATGAGTTTATGTATGTGAATCATATTTTATAACCTAATGTTTGCAAATTAGGTACATGATCACCAAAAAAAATTGTAACTATACTTTTAATTTTTTTTTACAAATATTGTTTAGGAAAAAAGTATAAAATTAATATGTGAAATGTCTATGACACAAATGTATAATTATACATCATCGAAAATTCAATACAATTATCAAGAATTTTACTGATAATTTAAGGAAAGATATTTTACAAAAATATGATTATAAAGAAAAAAACATAATTACAAAGAATAACACAAATATGAAAATTAAATTTCTAAAAATGTATTAAAAAAATATATCCATCATTTGATTATAAAGAAAAAAAAACATAATTACAAAGAATAACACAAATATGAAAATTAAATTTCTAAAAAATGTATTAAAAAAATATATCTGTCATTTGGAATGGCTGGGCAAGAATATAACTTCCTAATTAGAATACAAACAAAATTTAATAATATATGTAAATATAAAAAGGTTTATTAATTAAAAGTTACACACAGGTACAACCAATGATTCAACTGATAGTCGGATTTTGGGTTTTGACGGGTTTTTGTGAGTTTTACCGGAGGATTAAATAATATTTTTTTCCTAAAATCCAAACCAGATTACATATTGGATCACCGCGTTTTCGGTTCAGCCGTAGGTTCAAATCGGATTTCAAAATAATGGGTGCAAATTTATAATTACATAAAATCATAATTTTAATACAATTATTAGACCTTTTACTAATATTGTTTTTAAAAAATGGTAATGGTTTGCATAAATATGATTACAAAGAAAAAAAGTATAATTATAAAAAAACACAAAAATATAAAGTTAAACTTTTAAAACGAAAAAAAAAATATATACACCCTCTTGAGGGCGGGTCAATCTCTAGTTTACCAATTAAAGCACCCAACAGAATAACTGCTCCGAACATGACTTAGCGACGTCGAAGTTTTTGCTAAATTACTTTATCTTTTCCCTTGATCCATGTAGACAAAATAATTGAAAAAGGAAAGCATTCATAAGTCATAACCTTTGTGTCACACTCAACTAGAAATTATAATTGACAGGAGTGGTTCAGAGTCACACTTTCATGTTTGTTGTCTAATCTAAATTGTAGTATTGTTTTGAGTTTTGACTATAGAGCTTTCACAAGTTACAAAGAAGCTCCAAAGGAAGAAGTATATTCATGAATTAGCACAGACAAATTCGTTTTGTAGCGAGAGGGTAGAGAAAGATAGAGGATGTATTATGGTTAGATATTAAATTATGATTGTTTTTGTTCGTGAGTGAATTTCCATTTATATAAACATCTTTTAAAGATAATTTATGGAGATTTTTTGTATTAGTTAACCCAAAAAGTTCAGGAGAGTGGTAAGAAGGATGGTTTGCGAATAAGCATATAAAATGTATGTAATTCGGTATCGCTCACCAAGAAAGTTCTCGTTTGACTAGTGCAAAGATAAAGGAAGTTGATGTATAATGTCTACATTGCTTTATATGTTTGACCTCTATTTTATCTTTATTTTCAATTTTCCTCTGCAGGACTTACTGACTGACTGTCTAGTTTTGTTAGACAGATAGAGAAATGATGTCGTCTTGACCCTTCAGCTATGTATTTGATACGAAAACACTATATGGTGATGATCATAAATTACATATCTGCGAAGGTGTACGTATGTTTCTCAACCGGAGATTTTTGTAATTTATTTCTACTTTATAGCACCAACCGCCATACTATTATGTAATATAATCCCAGGAAAAAATCATCGTCTCAACCAAAATGTATGTTTAACGAATAGTAAATAAGTTAGCTAAAGCATTACTTTTGTTATTGTTTATCCTTACACGTACGATGCGTGTGATTATTTTACCTAAACTTCTATGTTTATTAAAAAAATAGTAAATCAAAATGCTATCCATTATATTATAAAATCTTAAGTGAATTCATAAAGTTCAAAACTGGAAAAAATGTCAAAGCATAGTGTGGTAGATAGAACTAGAGATATAAACCACTTTTGTTTCAGTAGCTTTCTAGCTAATTAATTTGAAGTTGAAATTGTCAAACCTATCTTTTTCACACATACATATATTTTAGCAATATGTATACCCGTTAACGTCTTGAAAGATTATGACCCTTTTAAACTTTTCAACTTTTCCCTCTTGTGTTCTCTCAAACTTGTTTGATTTCACATTGCAGAGAACTTTTTTTTAAACACTCGCTGTAAAGAAACTATATTTCCAGATTACATTTCAATTTTGATATTTGCAATGAAAATCTTAGTTATTCGGTCAGCATATGTTTAGAAATGTGGAAGGTTATCAGTGGATAAAATCATTCTAAACCCACTTCAAAAATTACTTAAATCTATTAGCACTTCCAAAAAAATATTTTACAACTAGAAGAAAATTAGGAAACATGATCTTAATTAGGAAGACAATGTCTATAAAGTTTGGCTAAAACATTGAAGCCAAGAACTTGACTGTTGATACAAAATAATGCGATTTCAAGAGAACTGGCCAAGGCGTGGAAGTTACCGTTTATAGAATGCAAGCGAAGTAGCTTATGCGAAACAGCAAAATGGTCGACTTGTATGTGTCACATGAAACTAGATTTTAACTAGGAAATTCGAATCCAAAATTTAAAGGTTGTCGCCTTTAAAACGGTTTAAGATACATAATTTATCAATTTTCATGTGGTATTAGACCACGTAACTCCAACTGCGCATGAGTGAAATTACGGTGTAATTTGCATATAAAAGTGGAAACGTTAGCTTAGGCCAGATATTATATTCCATACACTATATTCCATTGGTTTTGATATGGAAGGTCAATAATTTACAGGCCCCTTGTTAATGAATGTATCTATATTGTCAGAAAATATTTAAATAAGATCTTAACTGAGTATTCAAAATTCAAAACTAAAGACCACATATCGAATCAAATAAAGTAAGGTTGAAGGGACTTGTACGTATTTATAAGACTTGATCGCCCAAAAAGTCCACATAGAACCTAACACTTAATAGGCTTTAAAAAACCAATTCTCTCCTTTCTTTCTCCTCAACTCTTCAATGGCTGATCACAAGAACATTTCTGTAGAGGAAAAATCCTTCACGAGCTTAACCGATTGCTTACAAAGTTCATTAGTAATGGATTATAACTCATTAGAAAAAGTCTTCAATAATAATCCCCCTCTCCAACCGATTCCACTATCCAATATGGAACAACTAGTGAATTACCCTTACTTAAACCTCAATCCGTATTCTCCAATAGTCTCTTCTTCCTCCACTGAAGCCGATCCTAAAGAAAGCCTCGGAGATAAGAGTGGCTCAATGGAGGATAACGAAGGAGACCAACATGGTGTTGGTGAAAGCTCCAAGCAGTTGTGAGTTTTTTTCTTCTTTCATTTCTCCTATCAAAATGTGAATTAAAGGTGGATTAATAGTCCACCAAAATCGTCTTTCTAGTAAATTTTTTGTTTGATAATTATTAGTTGTTTGACTTTTGAAACCCTAGAGGCTAATATATATGCTTTGTGGATGATGAGTATAATTAGGACAAAACATGGTAAAGGAAAAGGAGAGAAGAAGGAAAGAGAAGCTAGGGTTGCTTTTATGACCAAAAGCGAGATCGATCATCTTGAAGATGGTTATAGATGGAGAAAATACGGACAAAAGGCCGTCAAGAACAGCTCTTATCCAAGGTTCACTTCCTCACTACATTCCAAATTTAATATTTTACTTGTCCATTTATATAGAAGTATATATATATCATAATATGAATGCAAGAGTTATATATGCGTTTTCAGGAGTTACTATAGGTGCACAACGCAAAAATGTAACGTGAAGAAACGCGTAGAGAGATCGTTTCAAGATCCTTCGATCGTTATTACAACCTACGAAGGCAAACACAATCATCCGATCCCATCGACTTTGAGAGGTCCTGTGGTAGCAGAACATCTGTTAGCTCACCGTGGAAGCGGTCTGCTCCATAGCTTCCCACGTCACCATCAAGAATTTCTTATGATGAATCATCTTCCCGTCACTTATCAGTCGGTGGGAAATAAATTGTACGAATGCACTCATCGTAACTCAAGCAATAACCATCAAGAGGTTGTTGACTATGGTCTTCTTCAAGACATTGTTCCTTCAATGCTCTTGAAGCACGAATCTTGAAAGAGAGAAAGAGATCCAAGTACTTATTTTAGCATATGTGTATATATAATGCATTTAGAAATACATTTATATAAGTAGTTACTAAACATGTATGTGTGTTCATAGGCAACCTACTAATTATTTGGAATTTTGGTTCGTAAAATTCTTACGCTTTGTGAAGGTGACTGTGTTTTAAAAAAGTTAACTTATGTCTTGATTGATTTGTCTTTAGATCAAGTATCTGCCCTTTGTGTTTGGTGATTGTTCACGTAGAAAAGCAAACGTTGTTGACTTGTGGTACGTAGTTATATAAAAACGATTGATATGATCCCACCAATTTTAGACGATGGTCCACTTACCGACAGAGTGAAACCGACATGGTGCTCTATCCCCTTTGCATAGACAACGAACTTCCAACATGTTTTCTGCGTCAATAAAATGCTGTATACTAGTCTAGGTTTTAAATATAATGGGGGAACTTTGGACTCAAACTATCACATCTCTTTGATATGTTTAACCAGTTATGTAACTTATGTTTCTACAAATCTGGTATCGAGATATTTTCGAGGTAGAAAAAAAGAACATCAAAATGGGTAGATCCAACAAACGATTTTCACGATAGAAAGACTAAAAAACATTTGGTTGGGAGGAGATTAAGCTACTCGTCTGCAGCAGCAGAAGAGTGGTGAGGGAAGCTAGCCCACACATCTTGCCATGTCATCTTCCCTTCCGCGACTGAGCTCACCACAGAGGCTGCCTTCTGCAAGCTAACTCGGACTTGGTCTTTGCTGTCTCTTTCTCTGATTGTCACCGATGTATCCGAGTCCACTGTTATTGCAAATGGCACCCCGAGTTCATCGGTTCTCGCGTATCTTTTCCCTATCGATGTACCTGTTCATCCACATACACACACAAATCTTCACTAGGTTTCGAGATTCTAAACAACACACAATCTTTTTTACAGAACTGATTTTTACTTACCAGTGATGTCAATCTTATGCGAGATGCCGACAGAAGTGAGTTCCTTAGAGATCACTTTGGTTGCTTCCTCGAATTGTTGGTTCTGAACAAGCGGGAAAACCGTGCACTTGATGGGAGCCACAAGAGGAGGGAACCGGAAGACGTTCAGCTGTTCGTCCCCTGCTTTGCTCGGCCTCGTGCTGAAACAGTGCTCGTACAGACAGTATATGATCCGACCAATACCGAACGATGGCTCGATCACTGAAGGTGTGAAAACCCTCTGGTGCTCCTTCTTCTTCTCCTTGGAGATCGACACCATATTTTTCTGGATGGTCACGTTTTTCTTGAGGGTACACACGTAGAACTCCACTTCCCCTTTGGATTCCAGGGTTGCTTTCATCTCCATAGCTTCTTTCTCATTCATCGCCTAACAAAACATTACACGAAGCATGTTCCTTATTATAAACCAATACCACCATGAGGCAAAGAAGCTTTTTACGAAAATGATGAAGAGCTTTAGACTACCTCCAAAGATTCAACCACGTTCTTTTGATTTCCCTTGAACGCAAGACCAAGCTCTTTCTTCACAGGATTAATCACAAGTTTCTGAAAGAAAAGATAAACATATGAACAACCAAGTTATAAAAACAGAGATGTAAAATGTTGGCTCGAATAAATATATACCTCTACTTCTTTAGGTTCTGCATACTTCTCTTCAGCCACAAGAGCAACGCCACTTTTTTCCTGACATACAGCAATGTGTCAACATAACAATCTACCTTTAAATAGCTGACAAACGAGATAATCCTAAAGGAAGTTAGAGGTAAGTTTTATACCGAGTGGGCACGTAGGTCGTAGGCAGACCTATCTGCAATCCCAACACATTCGATCCACCCATAAGAGCTCTCAATTTCAGCATCCCAGCAGTCTGCTGCATAGTGGGCCATTTCATTTGCTAGATGCTGGCGGAAACGCAGACGTTTCTTGTCTATGCCAAGGCGGGTAAGGAAGAGATAGACCCTCCCTATGAAATAACCCAAAGTTTCGTTGTTCACAGTTCCCTATTCAAATACATTTTCAGACATCAATGAGAAATTTTTGAAAGAGGGGTCTGCGTGTGAGCGCATTGTACAAATACTAACCTTAGCAACAGCTTCGCCAATGCAAAGATTCTTCGCAGATTGGCCAGACATTTGTTCTTCTCGTGGAAACATGAGGAACTCCAACTTTGATACATCAGAGAATTTAGGATGGGACTTGTTCTCAGGATCAACAAAGTGCTCAATTTCTGCCAGAGTGAATTCACGAACTCTAAGAAGCCCTTGACGAGGAGATATCTGCGAATAAAGAATCCATATTGAAATAAACACATCCAATGTATCAAGCAACGCAGTAAGAAACGTGAAGATTAATCACCTCATTCCTAAAGGCTTGACCAATTTGAGCCGCAGCAAAGGGAAGTTTTCTCCCATTGTAATAATACAAGTCCTTAAAGTTCACAAATATGCCTTGTGCTGTCTCAGGACGCATGTAACTGAGACACAATAACAGAATCGAATAAGCAAAACACGACTCATGAAAGAGAGAAGTTCAGGGGGAGTACTCACCCAGGAATCAAACCAGATGGGCCAATGGATGTCTGAAACATCAAGTTAAACGGGTAAGGATCAGAGAGCGGGTTCTTGGTGTCAGGAGCAGTGATCCCATACTCCTTAAGCTTGGCACCAAGCTCCTCAGGGGAGTAATCTTCCATGACAGCAAGAACATCCTTAAATTCAGCAGCTTTCTCAGCAGAGATTGTGAGATCTTTCTCCAGCTTATCGGTGCAATAGTCTTTAAGCAAATGATCCGCACGGTAACACGTTCCAGTCTTCTCATCCTTGACCATGAGATCAGTGAACTTATCCACGTGACCAGAGGCCTTGAGTACAACCTCTGGTGTCACGCATGGACAATCAACTTCAAGCATGTTCTCCTCCAGAATGAAATGCTGGAAACAAAAACAAAATCAACATTCATATAAGAACATACCCAATCGGTTTAGGTTCGGTACACAATAACCGGCTAGATTTGGAAATTAGATCGGTTTTTGGGTCGGTACACATAAACCAATCGGCTAGATTTGAAAGACATTAACCGATCGGCTAGATTTGAAAATTCAGTCGATGTTTGGTTAAGTAAACATTAACCGATCGGCTAGATTTGAACATTAAATCCGTTTTTGGTTCGGTACACATAAACCGATCGGCTAGATTTTAAAAAACATAAACCGATCGGCTGGATTTGAAAATTAAAACGCTTTGGTTTAGGTACACACATTAACCAATCGGCTAGAATTAAAAATTAAATCGGATTTCATAAACCGATCGGTCTGATAATTAGACTCTTTACCTGACGCCAGAAGCTGAGAACATTGGATTTGACGGCGCAGCCAGGAGGGCCGTAATCGAAAAGCCCTGCCACGCCGCGGTAGATCTTGAAGGAAGGGATGTAGAACAAACGACGCTCTAGCGTGTTGACGACGGCTTGTCGGAACGCCTCGCGGTTGAGGGAGCCGTTTCCGGAGCTGCTGATGGTCGATTGGAGCTGCTTCTCGACGGCGGCCTTCTCGAGCTTCAGTTTGTTGAGGAGTTCGATGGCGGCGTCGATCTCAGGCTTCGCTGCGCGGGAGGCCTTGAGAGCGCGTACGGCGTTGCCCTGGGATTCGACGGAGGAGGATTTCTCGGAGAGGGATTGACGGAGAGATTGCTCGGTGGCGTCCATTGGGAATTTGGATAGAGAGGTGATGGATTCGCGAGCGTGAGACAGAAGAGGAGAGAGAGAGAGAGAATGATGCGAATCCACTAGAGTGTAGCTAGGGTTTAAGAAGGATGAGATAACCTTTCGACTCAGCAAGATGGTTTGGGATGAAGCCTCGTTTGGGATACACTCAAATTTGCTAGTTAACATTACACTTGTCAATTATAAATTTAAGCCTTATTAATAATAGTTTCGATTTTTTTTAAAAAAACCAAAAATAGTTCCATATTAATTTAATAATTTTAGTAGTAGTATTTCTTCTTTTAATTAAATAACTACATAATAAATTAAAAACTTTCTTTTAAGACAATTTTTTCTTAAAAAAACTGATTAAAATAACTTATTTTATACTTCTTAATAGTTTTCCTTTTTAAAAAATCTTAACAAAAAAACGGTAAAAACCAAATTTCCTATTAAATAACTATTTTCTTATAAATAGTTTAAAGTAAACAGTTTAAAGTTTTTTTTAAAAAAAAATTAATTAACATGATTTTCACATATGTCAATTAAATATTTAAGATTATGATATGTGTCAAACAATTAATTTTTAATTTTTAAAAAAATATACCAAAGAATTTTTAATAGTAGTTTAACTTTTATAATTAAAAAAATCCATATTAAATTAATAAATTTTCAATAGTAGTATTTTTTTAAGTTCACCAGCATCACATCATAGGTTAATCACGAGCTTTTAAGTTTTTACTAATTTTATCAGTTCAAAATTACTGAATTTTAGAAGCAAATTATATACACGTTACCGGATTTATTGGTTTGACCTTGACTCTATCGGATATTAAAATACTGGTGCATACTATAAGAGCTCAGAATAAACAAACTTTTGTTTTGCTAAAAAATAAATAAAATTGCTGTAGACATCAAACATTATATATTTAGGTTCCAAATATTAACAGCCGGATGAGCGGTATGGAACACACATATTAGCAATTTTATGGCTATATCTTCATGATTTTTGGCAAACCGAAATGTATTCAGATGTAAAAAACTTGATTTTAAGTGAAAAACCTGATGAGAAAATGAGATATCTTGTTCCTCAAAACTCCTATGAAATTTCTATAATATAGTAGTGATTCTACACTGATTAATGTCTTCAAATCAAGCTTCTTACAGTTTTATTAACCGTAGAATAGTAAGGTTATAAAAAGTAAAAGTTGTACATAGTAAAACACATGAATAGTAACAAAAATGAAATGTGGTACGAAACTAATAGTAGAGTGGTAAAAATATCATAAGCGGTGCAGAATAAAATTAAATTTAAATATATTTTAATATAACAAAATATAGTTATTACTAGTAAATATATAAATTTTGAAATTCTTCTTATAACACAACATGAACAAAAATAATATCAAGAATTTAAGTTTTTCCCATAACATATTTGCAATATTATCTCTTATTCAAACCATATATACTCTATCAATTGCATTCATTGTGGCTGCTGATTAGAAGGTCTTTCACAAGCTGTTCTTGAGGAGTTGATCCTTAGAGCTGTTCATCGGGTTCTGCCAAATTCTTTCGGGCTCAGCTCTCGTGCTTAATGCGTCTCTCTTTTGTGGCAAGTGGTTGTTCCAACTTTGTTGTGTCTACTAGGTTGTTGCTTTGCTTGTGGTAGGCCTTACTTAGATTAGATTGAGTCTTAGGTTAGTATGTGTGTAGTTCTTTTCTGCATTATGTTTCTTGTCTTCCTTGTAATTCTGTCAAAAATAAAAAATTGGTAATAAAATTTAACATTTATACCAAAAAAAAAACTGCATTCATTAGCATAAAATGTTTATGGGTCATCTAAATCGTTCTTTTAGTTTGTGATGTTTTTTGGTTTTTTTATGAAATTAAAAAACAATTCAAAATTGCATATGGTTCTTTTCGGGTTTAGGCCAGTTCGAATTTTTAACTAAAATAATTGTAAAATATATATTTATATAACCAAATACATGAAATTTAATATTCTATTGCTGAGATCTTATAGCCAATATCTTATTTACTTAAAAACTATAATTGCGCTAGTTCTCTTTAAAAAATAATAATTTTAGTTTGTTATTTAAAAATAAAATGATAAAATCAATAATAAATATTTAATAATAAAAAAATTATTATTGAATAATATGTAGTTTTATAAATAATGAAACATGTCTTGATGCACCTTCTTAGTCTGTTTCTTTTTTAAAAAAAAATTTATGCAACAATTATAACCAAAAAATAAACTGAATAATAACATAATTTTATTTCACAGATGTTTTCTCTGTATTGTATATTGTATTGATAAAATATTAGTTTATATATTTTTGTTTTTCTATATTTTTAACAATCACAAAATAATTCAAATAAATTTATCTACAATATCATATATATCTGACCACTCTACTAAGCACACCATCTTACCTTCTTTTCACGCATGTGTGGTCCAAGAAGAAATCTATACCACACTTCATTACTTTTTATCTATTTCTTTATGTTTTAGTAAAAGTAAAACCAAAATTTTTTAGTTGAATGTTGACATCTTTACGTTCTGACTGCGTTTTTTTAAATCCACTAGTAACATTCACAGCTTTTTTTAATAATCACAAAATAATTCAAATAAATTTATCTACAGTATCATATACTATATATTACTGTTTCAACATTATGTATGCTCAAATGCTAGTTCATATAAATGGTTGTTGTACTCTCCTGCATATATGTTAGTATGCATCATGTTAGTGTGTAAGTGATGAAATTAACTAATCTTTTACTTGAATATTTTAAAAACAAAAACTGTTAGTAAAATATGATGTTTTTGTTTGTTTCTTCATGTTATATACTTATATGTGATAATTTAGTTTATTATCATTTTTCATTTATATTAAATACTATGGTAAAAATAATCAAGTAACATTAGTAAACGTAAAATGAAATATATTATTTATAATTAATGATTGTTAGAGATCAAATATAGGTGAAATATTTTTCACAAAAAAATGACACAAATCATTAGAGTAAATGTTATTTCCATTTTTTTTGTTGAAAAGGTAAATTTTGAAAAATAAAAATAAAGTCTACCTTTAAAGACATCTTCAGTTTTTTTTTTNCGAAGGCCCAGTACCAGCGTTATGACAGGAAGCGTTGCACGGTAGTTCCCTCTGGCGTGGATCGAACCCCCTACCTGGATGCAGGCGGAGACCCGTCCCAACCATTGGGCTACAACGTTCCGTCAGATATCTTCAGTTCATGAGTTGTTTTTATTTATGTTTTAATATTAAAGATTAGAAACAATTGATGTAATCATCAATACAAAAAATGTTTGAGTAATTGAAAATATCTGACATACTATCTTTCAAATTTCAACTAAAAAAATTCAGCTGAAATCTTGAAATATATATATTGTCAACAATACATATATCTTTTTTTTTGCTAAAAACAAATACAAATATCTTCCAAATTTTAATATAAAAACTGTGTATTAATAAATTATAAAAACTAGAAACACAACTCAAAACATGTCAGAACGTAATGGGATTGGGTGGATAACAAACGTAATAATAATCTGATTGACTATAAAAAAGGATCATTTGCGAAATCTTATTTATTTCTTTCCCCAGAATATGTATATCCTTGTTGCTTAAAACGTGGATAATCAATTAGAATAAAACCAAAAAGAAATAAAAAAAAACAAAAGAATAGAAACCCTAAAAACCCTTGCACTCTCTCCACTCTTAACTACACAGGCCGACACAACAAAAAAAACAGAACAACAGAGGGAGAAGAAGAAGAAGAAGAAAAATGATTAGAAACATTAAAGATTAGAAACAATTGATGTAATCAATACAAAAAATGTCTGACTAATTGAAAATATCCGACATTTCAAATTTCAACTAAAAAATTCAGCTGAAATCTTGAAATATATATATTGTCAACAAATACAAATATCTTTTTTTTGCTAAAAACAAATACAAATATCTTCCAAATTTTAAAATAAAAACCATGTATTAATAGTCGAAAAAAAAACCATGTATTAATAAATTATAAAAACTAGGAACATAACATGTCACAATGTAATAAGTGGATAACAAATCTCATACTAATAATAATCTGATTGACTATAAAAAGGGATCATTTGCGAAATCTTATTTATTTCTTTCCCAGAATATATCCCACTAAAGCTGCCAGACTAATTGTTCCATTGAAAACGTGGATAATCAATTAAAATAAAACCAAAAATAAATTAAAAAAAATAAAAGTACAGAAACCCTAAAAACCCTTGCACTCTCTCAACTCTTAACTACACAGGCCGACACAACAAAAACACCAGAACAACAGAGGGAGAAGAAGAAGAAGGAGAAGAAAAATGAGCTTACATCTCTCTCCCAATCACTCCTCCATCTTCGCCCCTTCCCGAATCCTCTCCCGCTCCTCCTCCCCCTTCATCATCAACTACAGAGCAACAACAACAACAAAACCCTCCGCTTCTCCTCCCTTCCTCCTCCCATGCCTCCTCAATCGAAAACTCACTCGAATCCACAGCTCATCCACCCCCGTCGCCTCAGATCCCAAACCTTTCTCACCAGACACCGTCGGGAAACGCACCGATCTGAAGAAAATCATGATCCTCGGCGCCGGCCCAATCGTAATCGGACAAGCCTGCGAGTTCGACTACTCTGGAACACAAGCCTGCAAAGCCCTTAGAGAAGAAGGCTACGAAGTCATCCTCATCAACTCCAACCCCGCCACCATCATGACCGACCCCGAAACCGCCAACCGAACCTACATCGCCCCCATGACTCCCGACCTAGTCGAACAGGTCATCGCCAAAGAACGACCAGACGCTCTCCTACCAACAATGGGAGGCCAAACCGCTCTCAACCTCGCTGTGGCGTTAGCCGAGAGCGGGGCCTTGGAGAGGTACAAGGTGGAGCTCATCGGAGCGAAACTAGACGCGATCAAGAAAGCCGAGGATCGCGAGCTTTTCAAGGACGCGATGGAGAGGATCGGGCTAAAGACTCCTCCCTCCGGGATTGGAAACACTCTCGACGAGTGTTTCGACATCGCGGAGAGGATCGGGGAGTTTCCTTTGATTATAAGACCAGCGTTTACGTTAGGAGGGACAGGTGGCGGCATTGCGTATAACAGGGAGGAGTTCGAGGCTATCTGTAAAGCGGGGTTGGCGGCTAGCGTGACGAGTCAGGTTCTTGTGGAGAAGTCTTTGTTGGGATGGAAAGAGTATGAGCTTGAGGTTATGAGAGACTTGGCTGACAATGTTGTTATTATCTGTTCCATTGAGAATATTGATCCTATGGGTGTTCACACTGGGGATTCGATTACCGTGGCGCCGGCACAGACGCTGACGGATAGGGAATATCAGAGGTTGAGGGATTACTCCATTGCGATTATTAGGGAGATTGGTGTTGAGTGCGGTGGGTCTAATGTTCAGTTTGCTGTGAATCCGGCTGATGGTGAGGTTATGATTATTGAGATGAACCCTAGGGTTTCGAGGTCTTCTGCTCTTGCTTCCAAGGCTACGGGGTTCCCTATTGCTAAGATGGCGGCTAAGTTGTCTGTTGGGTATACTTTGGATCAGATTCCTAATGACATTACGAGGAAGACGCCGGCGAGTTTCGAGCCTTCCATCGATTATGTTGTGACAAAGGTTTGTCTGTCTCTTTGATTTCAGCTGTTTAGGTTTGCGTAATGAGATGTTAAAGTTATACTTATTTGACCTTATTCTTTATATTACTATTAGCTGTTTCTATGTTATTGTTACGTATTGAGATGCTCTTATTCAGTAATATCCAGTTGAAAGTTATACTTATTTTGCTTGGTTTTTGTATGTTACTGTTAGCTGTTTTTATGTTGCGTAATGAGATGCTATTGACTTTGAAGTTTTATTCAATAATTATCAGTTGAAAGTTATACTTATTTTGCTTGTTTTTGTGTGTTGTGTAATGAGATGCTCTTAAGTTTGAAGTTTTATTCAGTAATATCCGGTTAAAAGTTATACTTATTTTGCTTTGTGTTTTTTTTTCTGTTTCTTTGTCGTGCAGATTCCTAGATTTGCATTTGAGAAGTTTCCAGGATCTCAACCCTTGCTGACGACCCAGATGAAGTCTGTTGGGGAATCCATGGCTCTAGGTCGCACCTTCCAAGAATCTTTCCAGAAAGCTCTGAGGTCTCTTGAGACCGGATTCTCAGGATGGGGCTGTGCAAAGATTAAAGAGCTAAACTGGGACTGGGACCAGCTAAAATACAGCCTCAGAGTCCCGAACCCGGACAGGATCCATGCCATCTACGCAGCCATGAAAAAGGGTATGAAGGTTGATGAAATTCATGAGCTGAGTATGGTAGACAAGTGGTTCCTAACCCAGCTTAAAGAGCTCGTGGACGTGGAACAGTATCTCATGTCCGGACCACCCTTGTCAGAGATCACAAAGGAAGACCTTTACGAAGTTAAAAAGCGAGGGTTTAGTGACAAGCAAATAGCTTTTGCTACAAAGACAACAGAGGAAGAGGTCCGTACCAGGAGGATCTCTCTAGGAGTTGTTCCGTCTTACAAGAGAGTTGATACATGTGCAGCAGAGTTCGAAGCGCATACGCCTTACATGTACTCGTCGTATGATTTTGAGTGTGAGTCAGCACCAAACAACAAGAAGAAGGTTTTGATTTTGGGAGGAGGGCCAAACCGTATTGGCCAAGGGATTGAATTCGATTACTGTTGTTGCCACACATCTTTTGCCTTACAGGTATGTTGTCTCTAGATGATCTAAAGCGCCCTTTTAAAATTTTGTCTTGCTGGAAATTTACTTACAGACTGTTTTAAAATTTAATTGCAGGATGCTGGATTTGAGACTATCATGTTGAACTCAAATCCTGAGACGGTATCCACTGATTACGATACAAGCGACAGGCTCTACTTTGAACCTCTCACAATCGAGGACGTTCTGAATGTCATTGATCTTGAGAAACCTGATGGCATAATCGTGCAGTTTGGTGGTCAGACTCCTCTGAAGCTTGCTCTCCCAATCAAAAACTATTTGGACAAGCACAAGCCCATGAGCTTGAGTGGTGCAGGGCCTGTTCGCATCTGGGGTACATCACCTGACTCCATTGACGCTGCTGAAGACAGAGAGAGGTTCAATGCGATTCTCAACGAGCTGAAAATTGAGCAGCCCAAGGGAGGCATTGCAAAGAGCGAAGCTGATGCATTAGCCATAGCAAAGGAGATTGGCTACCCGGTGGTTGTGAGACCTTCTTATGTTCTAGGTGGAAGAGCGATGGAGATTGTTTATGATGACAGTAAACTTGCTACCTATTTGGAGAATGCTGTTGAAGTTGATCCAGAGAGACCTGTTTTGGTAGATAGGTATCTCTCTGATGCCATTGAGATCGATGTGGATACTCTCACTGATTCCTATGGAAATGTGGTGATTGGTGGAATAATGGAGCATATAGAGCAAGCAGGTGTGCACTCTGGTGACTCGGCTTGTATGCTTCCAACGCAGACCATCCCATCTTCTTGTTTGGAAAAGATCAGAACATGGACCACCAAGTTGGCGAAGAAGCTAAATGTTTGTGGGCTGATGAACTGTCAGTACGCAATCACATCATCTGGGGATGTTTACTTGCTGGAAGCAAATCCACGAGCTTCACGTACTGTTCCTTTTGTCTCAAAGGCCATTGGACACCCTCTTGCCAAGTATGCAGCTCTGGTCATGTCTGGAAAATCTCTCAAGGATCTGAATTTCGAAGAAGAAGTGATCCCTAAACACATCTCTGTGAAAGAAGCTGTTTTCCCATTCGAGAAGTTCCAAGGTTGTGATGTGATACTCGGGCCAGAGATGAGAAGTACAGGAGAAGTGATGAGCATCAGTTCCGAGTTCGCAAGTGCCTTTGCAATGGCTCAGATAGCTGCAGGTCAAAAGCTACCTTTAACTGGTACTGTCTTCCTCAGCTTAAACGATATGACCAAACCCCACCTGGAGAAAATTGCAGTGTCCTTCCTAGACCTTGGGTTCAAGATCGTTGCCACATCGGGAACAGCGCATTTCCTGGAGCTGAAAGGCATTCCAGTGGAGAGAGTGTTGAAGTTGCATGAAGGAAGACCACATGCTGCAGATATGGTGGCTAATGGTCAGATTCATCTGATGTTGATCACAAGCTCAGGGGATGCTCTTGATCAGAAGGATGGGAGGCAGCTCAGACAAATGGCTCTTGCCTACAAGGTCCCGGTTATCACCACTGTTGCTGGAGCATTGGCCACGGCTGAGGGAATCAAGAGCTTGAAGTCGAGTGCTATTAAAATGACTGCTCTTCAGGACTTCTTTGAAGTGAAGAATGAATCTTCTTTGTTCGTCTGAGTTGAGTTTTTATTTTCTATGTTTGATCGTTT
Source organism: Erucastrum elatum (assembly GCA_900406325.1). Lineage (NCBI taxonomy): Eukaryota > Viridiplantae > Streptophyta > Magnoliopsida > Brassicales > Brassicaceae > Erucastrum > Erucastrum elatum. The sequence continues at coordinate 34,030 of OVBX01000056.1, read as the reverse complement.
GTGTGCGGAACTTTTACGATTTCAGTTAAATGTTTAACGGATTTTGTTATTTTTTTCTTAAGCATTTCTATGAATAATCTTCGCAGGTTGATTTCTTAAATGCAATCTAGGTGTCATTTATTAGTTGACTTTGTTCCTGTGATATACAGGTCTTTGTTTTATATCAGATTCATCTCAAATTCAATAATACTGCACGAAATATATTCGTTGAATCTGCAAAAACATTGTAAGCATTTAGCTTGAATCTTGAAGTTGAATTTGTTGCCAACCTGAGTCACATTTTCTGTAGGCTTTTAAAAACATAACTATCTTATCCTTTGGAGATTAAACTTGTGTTGTGTTACATAACATCAAGTTGCTCAACTATTGCAGTTGAATGAAACCAAGAACATAGGCGATCTTAGTTATTACAGAACACAAGAACATAATGCTCGTACCCATTAAGGCTTTAAACTTGTGTATTGTTACATCAATTTGCTTAATGGCTGCAGTTGAATGGATCCAAGAACATAAACCATTTTAGTTATTACACAACACAATTTTAAGAAAAGGTTTTATTTAATTAATGACAGAATCAAACAGACTGACAAATTTTACATCTGAAAGTCTTAACCATCCATCACAAACACAAACCCTTTCCTCACCCTCACTCGAATTCAAAGAAGACTGAAGCAAAATTACAAAATAAACAAAACTTCGCTCACTTTCCGGGAACAAAGTTGGTGGCGAAGGCCCACGCGTTGTTGTTGACTGGATCAGCCAAATGGTCAGCAAGATTCTCCAACGGCCCCTTACCAGTGACAATAGCTTGAACAAAGAATCCAAACATAGAGAACATAGCCAACCTCCCGTTCTTGATCTCCTTCACCTTCAACTCGGCGAAAGCCTCTGGGTCTGTAGCAAGGCCCAGTGGGTCGAAGCTCCCTCCTGGGTAAAGCAAGTCCTCGGCCTCTCCCAGCGGCCCGTCTCCGGCAACTCTGTAACCCTCAACAGCTCCCATGAGGATCACCTGAGTGGCCCAAATGGCTAAGATGCTCTGAGCGTGGACCAAGCTCGGGTTGCCCAAGTAGTCAAGTCCTCCTTCGCTGAAGATCTGTGAACCGGCCTTGAACCAAACCGCCTCTCCGAACTTGACACCGTTCCTAGCCAACAACTCTGGGAAGACACAGCCTAGGGCTCCAAGCATGGCCCATCTGCAGTGGATAACTTCTAGCTCACGGTTCCTCGCGAATGTCTCGGGATCAGCTGAGAGACCGGCGGTGTCCCATCCGTAGTCTCCTGGGAACTCTCCGGTAAGGTAGCTCGGTGGCTCGCCGGAGAATGGACCCAAGTACTTGACTCTTTCGGAACCGTACCATGGGCTGCCTGATGGACCCTTTGGCTTGGCGACAGTCTTCCTCATTGTCACACGGCCGCTTCCGAGGACTTCTGATGCTGCAGGAGAAAGCTTCACGGCCTTTCCGGCGAAGGCAGGGGAGGAGAGAGCCATTGTTGAAGAGGCCATTGATGTTTTTTTTTGTTTTTTTTTTTGGTGACGAACTTGTGAGTGAGAGTGATTGAAAACGTTGGGATATGTTTGGATTAAATAGAGATATTGTGAGTAAGGTTTGTTATCTGTGAAGTGATATTTATCTCTTTATTCATTGGGTATTGAGATTCTTGTTTATCGTTTTATTGATCTTATGTGGCAGTCTCTAGTCCACTAGCCTGTACTTTGATTCTTTCATTGCAGATTTGCAGCCAAAACATTTTGAGACCACACGTTGTGTGACCCGTCTTTACTTAAACGGTAACACTACTATCCTTTGGGACTTTGCAAAATAACTTAAGTTTGTGTGAATTGTGATTGTGGAAAGTTTAAAAATTGTTACGTAACCAAACATTATAGTAAAGTAACAGTATAAGAAGCATTTTCAATTGATACATGATGTTAGGATCATCCTTGACTTTTACCAATTTACAGCATCGAGAAACATCGTTTCCATTGATACATTATTCAGTTACCTGAAACATCTAATGGATATCTTGAAACTCTTGGGTCTTTTAATGTTCTATCGAGAAGTAAAGACCAAAGAGTACTAAATGTCGGCCAATAGTTCTTCAAACCTTGAAGTATCTTCGGGATGAATGTTCACCAATATTTATACATAAAAAGTATGTATATATCTTGAAATGACTAATGATATTTACCCTTTGGAAGAATCCTAGATATCTATGTGAAGCTCTTGTTGGCGACACATCTGCATAAACGACATATAAACATTTAGTTCAAGAATATTGATTCTCACGTAAACGTAGATAATTGTAAAAGCAATACCGTTTAACACCTCTCAAAAGTGTCATAGCGTGGATCATGCTCCAAGCCAATTTAAAATGTTTCCATTGCACTATTAAAATCTTTCACGAGCATCAAACACTACTCTCTGATGGGAAAAAACAAATAAGAATACATTTCTCATTTCTAATGACTAACTTTGAGCAAAAACTGCAGTTTAAGTCATTATCAAGACAGCATTAATACGATTTCATAGCATTGTAAGATTCAGTATTGTAACATAAATTCTTCTATTAAGAATTACACTGTTGTAACTGTTACGATATATAATTACATGTTATAATGTTTAATGAATACTTATGCATCATGGTATTTCTGCTTCTTGATATATCAGAAATAATTTATATCAGTCTAATCCTACCTCATTGATGCTTTTTCATATTCATGTAGAAGCAAAATCATTTGTGTTACAAAAAAAAGAAGCAAAATCATTTATTTACTTATTCATCATTTTTTTTCTACCTTATTGAATGTCTTTGGTATTTCAAAAAATATGATACAACTAGACTCTATCCGGCAGAAACGTGGAAACTGAACTATACTTTTTCAACTACTTCGCAAGTTACTCTCTCGTTGGAATGGCTCACCCTTCTTTGCCTCAACCTCAGATTTCTGATCCTCAGTCTTTTCCTCAAACTTTTGCCCCTTCTCATCCTTAGACTTCTCCTACTCAGCTAGAACTTTGTTATATGTATACCCAATTAACAACACATCCTTCATGTTTTGGAGGATGAGACGATCACCTTCTAGTGGTCCTAGTAGAAGAACCACCAACCCAGGACCATACCTATGACAATATTAATGGCCAGCTAATTGAAAGTTTCTTTGTCAGAAAGAGATAGGGAAGGAGAAACCCCTAATACCACATTCCTGAGCCAAACCAATTTTCTACCGCTCTTGTTGTGCGGCTCAGCAAATGAAAGACAAATTGAGTAGCAAGATATTGTTTCTTGCATGTTTCCAAGACCACTAAATTCAGAGCCACTGTGTTACTGAGGTGTCTTGTTGAACCTAGTATGCCAGGTAAATCATCCTCAACCATTGCTTTGCTTAACCATCATATATATGGCCTCTAATAGCGATATATGCTTCATTGGAGACCTTGACTATAAAATTAATAACAATTCACCTATACGTCATGATTATTCAAATAGCAAAAATTTATGTTGGAGAACGAGTTCTTAATTCTAAAATAAATCTTACACAAGAAAGAATCTTAAAACTGTAATAAAATGATGTATTCTTTTTATGTTCTTTATAAAATAAAATATCCATGAATATTGAATAAAGAAATCAAATCATTAAACAACTATTCAAATTAAAATAGCTTCAAGGTCAGTCAAGTGTTCTTCTCATCACATCTTAGAATTGGCATTGGCATTGGCTCTTACCATTCGAAATTATTGATAAAAATTGTATTCAATACATTCTCCAACGTCTTCCACATATGACAAGCACATTTTCACTTCTTGATTAATATCAAATTGAGTGGGTTTTGGTTTAGATGGTTTTGGGTGTATTTATGGTTTAGATGGAATTGGAATTGTCGTATTGTATAGCCTTTATGAAAGATCAGTGTGATGCATGAGCCGACTTCTGGCTAAGGCCATGACTCCTGATTATGAATCTGTCTTATGATCACTATGACCACGGTCGGGGCTTTAACCATTATGTGGACTCCATTTGATGTTGACACTCATACAGTAACATAACATTATAAAAGGCTGTTAATAAAAGATAGAACATTCATTGCTTCGTCTTCTTTTGATGAATATCATCATGCTCAACACCGGATGTGATGATGGTATCATTTCCTTCGTCAATGTTTTAATGTAATGTTTTTGAGGTTAAGTGTAATTCATTTCTGCATGAGCTGAGATAACTATCTTGCTGTTACTTTATCTCTCTAGCTATGTTTCGTTATTTTATCTTATACATTGTTATATGAAATATTCAGTAACAATGTGATGATATACATGTGTCATTTCATAAGTGATCCTCTCAGGATTTCAACAAGATAGAGAGTTTGGAGCCTTATACGTGTCATTTCATGAATGGATGCTTAACCATCTCCTAAACCTTACAAGATTTTTTACAACGGACCCATAGTTTCCACGTAAGCAAACAAAAAATCTAAGCACCAAAAAAATATGTCAACAGCCAATAGAAACACCAGACACTGATATTCTAAGATAAGATATTACTCGGACGTTATACTATAAATACTGAAAAAGCTCATCAAAGCCAAACCACTCATTTCTTGGCTCACAACATCAACTTATAAACGTTTTTACTTTTACGCAACCGCAATGGCCGCCTCAACAATGGCTCTCTCATCCCCTGCTTTCGCCGGAAAGGCCGTCAAGATTTCACCGGCGGCATCAGAAGTCCTCGGAAGCGGCCGTGTGACAATGAGGAAGACCGTAGCCAAGCCAAAGGGCCCATCAGGTAGCCCATGGTACGGGTCCGAGAGAGTCAAGTACTTGGGTCCATTCTCTGGCGAGCCACCAAGCTACCTTACCGGAGAGTTCCCAGGTGACTACGGATGGGACACCGCTGGTCTCTCAGCCGATCCCGAGACATTTGCAAGGAACCGTGAGCTAGAAGTTATCCACTGCAGGTGGGCCATGCTTGGAGCCCTAGGCTGTGTCTTCCCGGAGTTGTTGGCCAGGAACGGAGTCAAGTTCGGAGAGGCGGTTTGGTTCAAGGCCGGTTCACAGATCTTCAGCGAAGGAGGACTTGATTACTTGGGCAACCCGAGCTTGGTTCATGCTCAGAGCATTTTGGCTATTTGGGCCACTCAAGTGATCTTGATGGGAGCCGTTGAAGGTTACAGAGTTGCTGGAGATGGGCCGCTGGGAGAGGCCGAGGACTTGCTTTACCCAGGAGGTAGCTTTGACCCATTGGGTTTAGCTACAGACCCAGAGGCCTTTGCCGAGTTGAAGGTGAAGGAGATCAAGAACGGAAGGTTGGCTATGTTCTCTATGTTTGGATTCTTTGTTCAAGCCATTGTCACTGGTAAGGGACCGTTGGAGAACCTTGCTGACCATTTGGCCGATCCAGTCAACAACAATGCATGGGCCTTTGCCACCAACTTCGTTCCCGGAAAGTGAGCGAAGTTCTATCTGTAATTTGCTTCAGTCTTTGCTTCGTGTGAGTTTAAGAGAAAGAGAGGTTGTCTGGATGTAAAACTTGCAAGTCTTTTGTATGATTTACCGTTAATCAAATAACTCTTTTTCTCTCAACTCAGTGCCGTAAAACTAAATGAAAATGGATTTATGATCTTGATACCACACAACTGCAAAATGTTATGTCTACACTGAGAAAGTGAGCAATTTTGATTGAACTTGTAACCAATCAGGTTAATGGTATTTGAATAATCAAATTCACTGATAAAATGTTATATCTTATTGATTTTGAAGTATAATTAACACAAGAGTAATTTTATTTATGTGTTATTTACTATTTATAACATTATAAATTTATATTATCTACTACTCCTATACAATATATATGACTCTAAAAGTAAAAATATCACAATTCCAAATCATGTTGTTATCAAATACTAACATGCGAGTTTGTTTATTCACTTATTGATCATGCTGTCGAATTTGATATGATCCGGATGGATTGCTGTCATATTTGTTGTAGTACATTGTTATATTGTAATTTTCAGTAACTATGTTTTAGAGAATTAACACATGTGGTTAATTTGTTTCCCACTATCTATAACAAAAATATTATTTGTGTATAATGAGTTTCAAAAAGATATAGTTTTAATTAATTTTATGTGTATAATAAAAAGAATGACTACTAGAATTTTAACTATTTAAGATTAAAGTTCTTTATGTATAATAAAATGTTTTTTTTCTCAAATTATACAAATGATATCATTTAATTAATGAATATTTTTATTTTTATGACCCAAACTCATGATTTGTTTGAGCTGTATTTGTAGTTATAGGCTCAAAACCAAAAGATTAAAATGTCATTAGTGAGAATTAACATTTCTTTGAAAATAGGGATATTTTAAATAAAATTGATTTTTTCACTAAAGGAAAAAACAGAAATGATTCTGTTTTAATAGTATTGATTATTTCACTCTTAATAAAAAAATTCAAACCATCAAAATTTAATTATTGCATGAAAATTAGTTAATGATTCAACTTTTTTTTTGAAAGTTTGACAGTGAGAGTCAGGTCATTCATATTTTAAGGTAGCATAATGAATTGATCTTTTGAGACTAGTACTGTAGTCAAAATGAAAACAATTAATTTGCATGTAAGACTATCATAGATGACATAACTCTCATTCACAAGATTACCTAACAAAAATCAAATTCCCAAAAACAAAAACTGCAGCATTGACTAATTTTCATGCAATATAATAATTGCTACCACATTTTTTAATCTATAAAACAGAGTTTTGCACCCGAATGAAATACATTCTAAATCATCTATCTTCCAACTTGTGTAGTTTCAATTTTTTTGCCAAGAAGATGGGAGGAAAGAAAACAAAAGGAAAACAAAAGATAGATATTAAAAAGGTAACGAAATACGAAGATAGAATGGTCACATTTTGTAAGCGTAAACACGGAATGTACACTAAGCTCAGTGAGCTCTCCATTCTCTGCGGCGCCGACGTCGGATTTCTCATCTACTCCGGCTCAGGAAACCCGTTCACGTTCGGCAGCCCTTCCTTTGATGTCGTTGCACAGCGGTTTCTCCACGGAAACCATCACTCAGCTGGAGTCATCAACGGCCAGGGCAACTCGTCATCGTCGTCGGTGATCGTGGATGCTCATAAGAAAGTGAAGGTGGAGGAGTTGTGCAAAAACCTCAACAATCTTATGGAGATCAAGACAGATGCAGACGAAAAGAAACTGAAGATGGCTGAGGCTGTTCATGCACCATCGTTGCCGGTGAAGAGTACTGACGCGTCGTGTAAGGTTGATCCAAAGGACGAGGAAGAGGAGAAACAGTTGTTGAGGAGGTATGAGGAGTATTATGAGGAACTGTGTAAGGTTGCTGAAGCAAGAAGCGGTGGAAGATATGATGCGTCAGCCTCGTCGTCGTTTCCTCCCTATGGCTGATGGTCGAATTGAGATTTTAAATTTAGGTTTTTTTTTAAAAATAAAAATAATAGAGAGATCATTTGTTTAGCAAATAGGCATGTGTTTTTAACTGGACGTGTAATGTTTTGTCTTTTTTTTCCTGAATTTTTATGAACTTCAAATTAAATCTTGTTTTAATGCAGACATATTTTTTGCTAATTATATGCATGTTGTGATCTGTTTGAACATTATGGTTACTAGTGAATAGTGATATTTTAAGTGTTTGTAATTAATTAATTATTAATGACTCGTTAATGTCTTTTGTACCCTACTGTGTGTACGTTTTCAAGAGATGGTGGATACAAAACCGAACGATAGTTAATACTTTTTGACCCGAGTGTAACATCAATAAAGGTTAATTAGCATGCAAACATAGGGCTTGCTTCTTCATTTGAAAGATTAATTAATCAAAAATGTATTCTACTTTACGATAGAACGAAGGCAATGTATTCTACGTTACGATAGAACGAAGGAATGGGAAGCTATATACCTTAAGTTATTTTTTAAGTTTGACATTCCTTTTAGGGTTTAGCCAAGTTGGTATATGCTATACATAATACATGGGTAATAACTGTTCACTAATTATTATTTTTTTTTTTTTTTTTTTTTTTTTTTTTTTTTTTTTTTTTNNNNTTTTTTTTTTTTTTTTTTTTTTTTTTTTTTTTAACGAACTACAATATTATCAACAAGTATAGTTATTTTCTTGTATACATCTAAAGTATCATTAACTCATTGGAATATGGTATATACGATCGTGGGCTGCTCGATGATGCACGTTGCATATGATCATTGCATGCACCGTGAAAATTCATGTTTTAAATCGGATAACATACATGTACGTATAATTATTACATACAGTATATAAAAAGGCGGAGAAACATCCAACTCGAAGAAGAAAAAAATAAGCAAGTCTAGGAAATAAGGTTGGGCAAAAAATCTAATCCGAATAAGAACAAAACATGGGTTTCACCTCTTATGGTAAACTTTCGAATTCACCAATTAAAATGTCACGAGGGATTAGTAAAATAAGGAAATAAAATTAAAAAGAAAAATAAAGGAAAAAGTGAAAAAAGACTCGACATTTGTTAGATATTCTTCCATGGTTTCTTATTCTTCATTACCAACAAAGAATATTAAAATCTTTGCTTATAAAATTAAAATCTACTATCCTTTTCTTTTAATTCCAATTTCTAGTTTTTTTTTTGAGAAAAAAATACTATCAAACCCAAACCAAAACTTGTTAATATCTGAGCATTTTGATATCTAAAAAATCGGTACTGAACTCGATCTAGACCAGAATATATCAAATATCCAAATAGATATATTAATTATTTTAAATTTAATATAAAAGTATACAAAATATATTTTGAGATTTAAGAAAGAGGAAGTTGACATGTAAAGGCATGGTAATGAGTAGATGACACTCAATTCAACATCAAAGTAATCTAAGTAACAGCGATTCTGTGAGACAACTTAATCTACACAGTGGAGGCAGTGGCAATCAAAATGTCAACATATTTTGTCTATGGAGTCCGACCATAGAAAATCTGTTATGGTACAAATATGTTACAATAGTCGTTTAAATATTCAAAACAATATAACTTGTTTTTTGCTGTTTTGGGGAGAGAAGAAAATTCTATGATTTTGGTCTGAATACGTGTTTTGTGGTTTTAGTGGAAAAAATAAGATTTTGAGAGAAATTTTGTTTTTACAGTTTTGACGGGAAAATTATTTTGTGGTTTTGGCCAAACATTTAATTTGGCGGAAAAACTAATTTTTTGTGATTTTAACGAAAAAAATCAATTTTGCTATTTTGGCGGAAAACATAAATGTGCAATTTAGCTAGAAAAATTGCTTTGGTGATAAAAATTTGATTTTGCGATTTTGTTTCATTATAATGACACACTTAAAATACCACTATTTCAACTTAAAGCAAAATAAAATTATGTGCATATCGTAACTATAATAAAATCAAATCAAGTTATCCAATCTATCATAGTATTTTTAGAAATTGATTTGATTAATTTTCAATCAAAATAATTTACTGAGAACCTCTTCTACTGTTAATTCCTATGCAAAAGGAAGACGAATAAGTAGCAACCGCTAACAACTGGATGTAGTGAGCATATGCTAAGGTCACAATGTGTTTTACAAGAATACTTGGGAAAAGAAGAACATTGAATGGAAAAGTTAGCCGTTAGAGGCAGGAGGAAAAGGCATTCAAACGGGGGAAATGAAAAGGCCGCTGAGAACATGACCGTTGTGAGTCACTTAATTGTGATAGAGTACGGACACACGTTCTCCTTCTGTGCTTGTATCTATTTTATTCTGATTATTATATACATACAGAGTACGGACACACATTCTCCCTGAAAAAGAAAGAAGGAACCAAGAAGTCAACCCAACAAAGTTTGGATCTTTGTGTTCCGGCAAAATGGAGAGAGATTGCAAAGGACAAACCTTTTGAGAACAGAATGGCAATGAAGAAGTCAACCCGAGAAAGGTTTTGCCTCGAACCTCTATATCCTCATTACAAGCAGGAATGTTTTTGATTAAGATTCATCTTAGTACATTTTTTTCTCACAATTTGGGCACTTACTTTACAGGATAAAAAATGCTTTTTGATACCATCTCTGAGGCCAAGAAAGAAGATGTTATAGTCTTACTGAAGCTAACATCTCATAGCAGCTCCAAGGACTTAGTTAGATGCTAAGGTTACTTATTTTATCTTTCTTTGTTTTGGAGTTTGTTGTAATGATGTTTGAGTGAGATATGAGAGAGAGGCTGTTCTAATAACACTCTTTCTTCTTGTCTCAGTTGCCCTAAGAAGCAGCAAAGTGTGTCCGTGAGAAGATTTTATTAAACCTTTCATTTCAACTGCTTAATTGATGAACAAGTTCCAAACAAGCACACTGAGAGTTGCCATTTGACTCAGGCCAACGGTTCTCTTCCACAGGTAAACAAACAAAAGAGACTCCTCTTATAGTTTCTTTGTTTTCCTTAATAATTAATTGAACTTCCAAGAGGGTGATGGTTTTTGTTTCTTTGTTGCAGAACCGAACTAAGACAAAGACCTAAAGAGCCACAGTTTGTCATCCCAACGAGCTCGTCCTTTTAAAAGTTCATCTTGAAACAAAGGAACTCCAAAGCAGATAGAAAACAAGGAGAACATTCCCTCCTCCTAAACCAGTCCCCAGTCGTCTCAACTTGTGTGTATTTTATCGTTTTCCTTATATAGTGCCTATTTTATTGCTTACTTCTTACGGTTTTGCTTTCACTCGTGTAGACAATAAATAGACTGTGTTCACAACAATGCTGTCATGGAGCTGCTGCAAGGTGTGAGAAGCCAGTTATCTGATAACTCATCTCTGGATTAGGGGAACAAGGCTTGGCTCCGATGAGCTCGGGGTCGTCTGTCTCACAGCCTTGCGAGATATTAAACTAAAGGACAAGGTTAGCCTTTTCGTGTCTGAAACGCTGTTGAGAGTTTCTCGGTCTTTCTTCCTTGTCTCAATGCTTTAGTGTTTTTTTCTGTTAGGATAATACGATGATAATCCAAGCTATTGGTCTGCTTGATGATCTCGACAAGGATCTCAACACTTACGTTATGAGGGTTCGTGAATGGTACGGTTGGCATTTTCCCGAGCAATTGCCAAGATCATAAGCGACAAAATAAATAACAGCAAAGCTTTTAATAAGTAAACATCAACTCACTGCATGACTGAAACTGTTTCCTCCTCATCATCATTGTTTTGTTTTTTTTTTTTTAGGTTCTAAATCCAAAACCAACAACTCTGCTCCACAAGACAAGACAAGACAAGACAAGACAAGGGTCTAGTCATACCCTTCGGTCTGTCACTAAGCAAACTCCGAACCGAGAACAGAAAGGTACGTTCCGTTTCATGAATGCTTATACAAGTTTTTGACAGGCCCTGGTTGGCTCTTAACTCGTGTGTTCACTCGTTAGGTTTCTGTCCGTGAGCACCTTTTATGTCGACTGATGAAAAAGTTCCAAACAAGCACGCGAGACTTGTCACTCCACTGCCTATCATATCATGCTGACAACACTTCTCTTCCACAGGGTACATACACTCTCTGATTCCTTTTACTTCTTCGTATCTTTTTCTTTTCTTGGAATATCTTTAATTAACTTCCAGGACCCTGTTGCTTTTCTTGTGCAGAATCGAGCTAAGTTTACACTGACAAGACCATAGGAGCCCCGAATTTGTGACACTCCCAGCGAGCTAAGAGTGAAGAGCAGTGCAGAGATGTTGTCAAAGATTCCCAAGTTTAAAGCTCGACCTGTGAACAAAAGAAGGTAATGCATCTGGTTTTACTGTGTACATAATATATCTATCTATCTAACTATATACTTCGTAAAGAGGAATCTAAAAACAAAAACAATGCCTTCTCTTTTCTGAAAAGAAGTGCACCACATCAACTTCCAGAATTTCAGGTAGAGACAGACATTCATAGAGTATCATCATTTTTTAGAAACGAATCTCTTATATATTATCTACAAGAGCCTCATATCTTCTTACTATTTGCAGGAATTTCATCTTGAAACAATGTCTAGTGCTTCTTTGGAACAACGCATCCCAGGTCTTTTTTCCCACTTTTTTGGAGTTTAAGTTTGATTTTAAATATGTTCACAAATAAATATATTTTCATACAAAATATTTTTGGATTCAAAACTAAATTTTAATTATTTTAGCAAATAAAGATATTAAACCACACAAAATGTTTTAAGCTTACACATTTTGAATTTTATTAAAACTATTATTATTAACTAGACAATGCATTTTTGTTTTGGAAAAATATGTGGTGCAAAAGCTTCAATTTGTTGAAAACAAACCAAGCAAAGCATCCGAGACATAATAATCCTTCAATATGTTTTTCGTATGTTGGATTGGTTTGTAAGCGGTGTGCATGTTTAACATGTTTTTTCATGTTGTGAATTAATTTCAATACGTTGAAAACAAACCAAGCAAAGCATCCAGTTTGTAAGAGGTGTGCATGTTTAACATGTTTTCGTATTGTGAATGAATTTCAATATGTTGAAAACAAACCAAGCAAAGCATCCGAGCCAGAATAGTCCTTCAGTATGTTTTCGTATGTTGGATTAGTTTGTAAGCGGTGTGCATGTTTAACATGTTTTCCGTGTTGTTAATGAATTCCAATACGTTGAAAACAAACCAAGCAAAGCATCCAGTTTGTAAGAGGTGTGCATGTTTAACATGTTTTCTGTATTGTGAATGAATTTCAATACGTTAAAAACAAACTAAGTTTTTGCACCACATATTTTTGTGAAATGAAAGTATATTGTTTAGTTAATAATAATAACTTTAGTAAAATTTTAAATGTATAAACTTAAAACATTTTGTATGGTTAGTACCTTTATTCGTTAAAATAATTTAAAATTAATTTTAAATCTGAAAATATTTTGTATGGCAATACATTTATTTGTGAAAATATTTTGAATTTAGCTTTAGCATCCAGAAATACGAAAAAAAAAATCTAAGAAAAAATATTTGGGATTTTTTTTGTCGGGTGAGCCTTTGATTTGGAAGTCGTCATATTTTTTTTTTTAATTTTGTCTTTGTGTATACAATGAATGAAGTACAACTTTAATTTATCTTCAGTTGACAATTTTCGTAGTGCAACTTTGATTTATCTTCTCGGCTTGCCTTAATGAATAAAGTCAAACCAATACAATTGTTTTATTTTGTATATTGAATATTAGATTAAAGTGATGTTTCTTCCACTCTTCTCTACGGCGATCAACAATAGCCAAAAGACAAATAAAAGACAAAACTGACAAATATGCAAGTTTCAAAACCAATAAATCTCGACCTTATAGAAATTGATGTATTTGATTACGTTTCTTCTTCATCTTCAAACTCTTCTTTCTCTTTTCACTTTACCAGAAACAAATCTTGGCAAATTAAAAAATGTGCAACACCTTCACGTGCATAATACTTTATTACATCTGAATCAATATAATCCTTTTCTTTTATCAGGCTTCAGCTTCACTCCAGTCTTGACGGTAGTCAAACCGTCAAACCGCTTATCCTTTTATTAAAATGTGTAAAAAAACTAGAATATGCAACTTTAAAATACGGAGGGAGTATGTTTTTAAGTTTACTGATTCCTTTTAAATTTTCTTTAGCTTTTTAGTTTTTTCAAAGGACAAAAAGACTTTGAAACACATCCAACTTCATTGGAAGTTGTGCAGTTGTATATTTTGTAAGGATTAACAAAGCGGATCACAGAAATATAAGCGGATCACAGAAATATATTACATGAAGAGGCCATGAAAGGAATCAATAACATATTCATCATAGTTGTAAACAAATAAAATACAACACACAATTACCATTTCCTTTCGTAAATCTACAATGTTATGATGATGCGTATACGTTATTGAAATTTGATTTGTAAGGTGGTATTACCAGATGATGTTAATATTCCCAGCCATCCCGAGCACGACGGCAATCAAATAGACAACGGACTGGAGAAGAAAGCAGACAGGAAAATGACACGTATGAGAGACTATATGGCGAATAAAGTCTTTGTATGTATCTAGAGCGAAGGTAATGAAAGAGACAGGAGATAGAGAGACTCACTGCGATGGAACATGCAACGTAACCAGCCTTCTCGCGGTGATCAACAGAGGTGAAAAGAATAATAACAGCACCGAGGTACCAAGGGATCCCACCGAACAAGAAGCCCATAATAAACCTAGGACCAAAGCCAAAACACCTTAACAATTCAAGTCACAAGCATGAGAGCTGACAAAGTTTTAAAGCTAGAAAAGTAAGAGATCAGGTTTTGTCAACAAACTGGCATTTTTTTTGTCACAACTAGATATATATATATATATATATATATATATATAGTATTCTAAAATCTACTAACCAAGAACCGAGAATGACAGAGATTTAAAACAAGAAACTAGAAATGCATCCCACACTGAGAAAGATCAGAAGGTTTTGTTATAGAGATGTGCAAACAAACTACCTAACATCTCATTCAAACACAGAGATCCCAGGTGAGAGGAGTACATGAATATATGATTAAACGTAAGTTCCACAACAAACTGGCATTTTTTTTCTTTGTCACAACTTAGATATATTGATAATACTCTAAAATCTACTAACCAAGAACTGAGATTCCACATGTTCAAGCTTATTGTTTGTATAGATCTTATACTTGTAAACAATGAAATCATAACGAGAGAGGATATAAGATGTGAAAAAGGAAATGAAGAAGGAACTTACAAGAACCAGCCCATGCCAAAGCCACAGCAAGGAACGTCATGCTCTCTCACCGGTCTCACCTCAACCACTGTATATTCTAACAACACCAAATACCAAGAATCACACTATCATCATCAACAAATATCAAATTCAAAAAAAAAGTAACAAAACCAACCGTCATTATCTGATCATAACACAATCAAATCAAATCATATATAGCAATGTGTAAATGTTACATTCAAATTCAAAAATGAAATATAAACAGGTTAAAGAGTAAGATATGAAGTAAACCAGGAACAACAGGGTATCCTTGAGCATAATTCACAAATCCTCCACCACCACCACTATGACCTATATCAAATCTCCAACACGATCAGATCACAAAACAGAGATCATATAGTAATCACACAAGAACAAAATGATAAAGAGAACCTTGGAGATTCTGATAACAATGTCCATGAGGAGGAAGCAAGGGACTCGTGACGATAGGTTGTTGCGGAAGCGGTAGCAATTGAGGCGGCGGAACGGGAGGAGGATAATTTGCAACGCCTTGAAACGTTCCGTAATAGTATTGTTGTTGATGGTTTACGGTGGTGGTGTCTCTAGGTGGTTTTGCTGCTTCCTCGTCCATGATTCAGATCCCGATCGACCTAATATTTCCCCTACACCGGCGTGAAGCGGATGAGCTGAGGATTAAACAATTATTCCGCCGCTTTTACCGATGGTTAACGGCGGATCGATCGGCGATGAAAAGAAAAGACTTGAGGAAAAGAGAGGAGTCTCGTGAAAGGAGGAGAGGACCGAGAAAAGGAAAAGGATTGACAAACCGAATCTTAAACCGGATCGCCACAAAATTAATTGGAAGAGAACCGCTTCGGTTCTGAATTGGTTGCTTACGTCACGTCACGTAAACGTATTTGCTCTTTTTCTTTTATTATTAAGCAAACGAGTATACATAATCTTCTTAGTTGTCGTGGTACATTACATAGTAATGATAGTTCTATAAACTCCCTATTGTATTTCTGATTCTATTGTATCTTATCAGAAGACAAGGCAAATCACAGTCTAAGATTCGCACAAATATTAAATCATCCTAGATTATGTAATGGTTCTGACTTGTAAGCGATGCCGACAGGCAAGCACGTTTTCATTTAACTATTGTCTTGGCTCAAGCCAGGCTAACTGCTAATCCATCCAAATACTAGAGCTCTCTTTTTATTTACTTCCATCCGTCACAATTTGATATCCAAGACAACAAATATGGCTTCCCCTCTCTCTACTACTACTACTACTTTCTTAATCTTTCTCCTCTTCATTGTCCTCATGGTCGTCCTCTCTCCTGTCACCGCGGAGAATGAAAAAAAGCCTGATGTTAAGGGATTAATGGAGACACTTATGAAGGCTGCAGGTGGTGCAAAGAAAGAATCAACACCTTAAGCAGCTTGTGAGATCAAACTGGTTGGAGCCCCTCTGGTGTGTTGGCCCATTCCATATCCATTTTAAATCAGTTTGGAAAATGTGCCTCTATGTGTGTTTTGTATTTTAATTTTTATCGAGTCAAAGACCTTCATAAGTCCAACTGATTCTTTTGTGCTAAAAAAATTAAAATCCAATGATATTATTGATGTAACTAAAAACATGCTTGGAAAAGTGCAGTATATATCGTTCATAGAATCATAGGAACCCAAATCATGAGCTCAACAAACGCAGTTATCTCCGGGTCAAAGAACTAAAAGAAATCTCATATACAACAAAAAAACTTTGATTTGTTTGAAACAGAAAGTAATCCGCATTTGTAATGATGGAGTTAGAATATGTCACTCTATACAAATCCATGATGAACAAACCAATCATCAATAAAGAGAAACTCAGAATCTAATCAAAACCATTGCCAAAACATCGAGTGGTAAACAGAAGTTGCAATAACAAAAAAGACAGCTTTTACTTTTTGGTTGGTCGAAAAAAGAAATCTAGCTGGTGAACATATCAAAAGAGAAGCCGAGAAACAAACAAACGGAACCAAAAAGGTTGCAACAAAGGGAAGTAGAAGATGATTGAATCAGAAAGAAGCTCATTTGAGAAGTCATTCAGACCGAGTATCCGGAAGATTCGGCATAGCAAACTGCTGCACCATGAAACATTCCAAAGGATACTACAGACTGATCTTAAGTACCTGCTATATCTCATCATCTTCATCATCTATATACTCCAACAATGAATAAAAACAAGCTACAGTAAACCCTAACTCTAATCTCTAAGTCTCTATATCCCTACCAAATCACAGATCTAGAAATCTTTAATGTTCATGAAAGCTAAGAATGGGAAAAGAACGAGGGATCCTAATTTATTAGCTATAAGAATCTAATGAGATCGCCGTGAGCATTGCGGAATATACAGTTAAAGAAGTGTATTTTGTGAATCGGAGACAGCGGCTGCGGTGGAAAGAGAAGCAGAGCCAGATTTTATATTTTCAGACACTACCATTGTACTTTATAACCAGCGGAGAAGTATATAAACCCTATTATTTTGAGTTTTATACCAAACCAAACCGAAAATGTTTGTAGTTTCCGGTACGGTTTTCGAATTAACGTTGGTCACAACTCACATGTTAATATATTTAGGCAAAAATAACTCAAAATTATTAACTTGAGAAGTTTCGTATTTTACAACAGAACAGTGATTTTGCATAAAGGATGAATACTTTCGAATTTCTAGTACGCTTAACCGGTTCGATAAACATACAAAATCCCAGAAGAATTCTTGGTTTTGCAATAACATTAGGTGAAAAACCGGGGAATCTAAACCCTGAGTTACTAAACCAAACCGATAACCACAAGAACAAAAACCGAAACTGCAAACCCAAAACCAGCTCCGATTTTCTTCGAACCAGAGAACCAGACCCTGACGTCATCGATCACAGGTCCGCACAAAGAGCTCATATCATCAGTCCTGGTGTTGTAGTAAACGCTGTAGAACGCAACTCTGGTTCGATCAGCCTTGGCCGTGAAATTCAAACCGACCTTCTCGAAAGTGGAGTTCGCCTGCGCCATGTAATGAAAGTTCTGCGCCTGGTCTCCTGCGAATGCCATTATAGCCAATGGCTCCTTGCATTTATCACCTGCGTGGCCGAGGGAGAAGGACAATAAGTAAGGCTTATCTGCTTTGGTCTCGACCATTTGAGAAATAATCCCTTCTTTGCCCGAGAGAAGCTCCACCGCTCGTTTGCCCCCTGGAACCGAGAAGTGGTCCGAGTCCACGAACCGAACCGCCCGGTTTGATTCAACCGTCCAACCAGGAAGAGATGAAGTTTCTTCGTCGAGATTCGTCGGAAGTAAGACACCAAGTGACGTGTTCCTGAACAACCATGGACCTTCTTCAAAATCTCCATTTATAACAGCGTTATCTACAAATAGTTAAGTCAGGATGAAACTGATCAACTGCAGAACTTAGGGATCCATAATGAAAAGAACAAATAAATTCGAGCTTAAAAAGGAAATGGTAAGGTTTCTTTGGTACATGGGTAAAAGTGAACAATTTAAAAACTTAGGGGCGAAGTAGTAAACAAAGAGAAACTTAGGCTTAATTTGGGGAAATTAGAGAGTTTACCTTTGGGTTTATCAGGAGTGAAGAGCTTCTTGATAGCAATATCATCGATAATGGGCCCACAGGTGGGGTCATCCTCCATGCCAGGGTTCTTGAAAACCAACCGAACATGATCCTCTTCTGCTTCAAACGCCCACGCGTATGGGTCCCACCCCTGGACGTTGTACAACGTCTGCAGATCCACGTCCCGTGACGCCAACGTGTCACCCTCGTTTGCGTTCACAGACGCCACAGACACGTTTATGGACTCGAGCTGGGCGCACGTGCGAGCTGCACTGAACGTGACCGAGTAGACAAAACCTTTCTCCACCGTCAGTTCTTGGCTGATCTCTGCGTCGTTGCCTAATCGTACGGCGTGGCGGCCTTGTGGGACGATCAGGATCATCCCGCCTTGTTTCTGACCCGAGTTGACTAGCTCCACCGTGCCGTTGGATTTCCAGCTTGGGATCTCGCCGGGTCCGTCGACTATTCCGTCGTCAGGGAAGCCACTTGAAGGTGACGTTTCGAAGTCACCGTTGATCACCAAACCTACAATAACAAGTTAGTACAAATAAATCATTAATTAAGTTAATGTTAAACTGGAATATCTGATAAGTAGCATAGACAAAATCTGGCAAAATGCCAAACTATCACGTTGTAGTTTGTTTTTAAGTTTAGCTAGCTGTGTGAAAAGAGACATGTTTTTGTCTTTCTCAATTTTTGATAGTCGATTAGACATAACACTTTAATTAACTTGAGAGTTGGTGATAGGAACGTGAGAAGACATGAGGCTCGAAACGTCTTATACGATCCCGGCCATAGGGCCCCGTATCGTCTCGCTAAATGCTATAACTTGTGGGACCACACATTGTCTGACTTGGGTCTACCTATTTTCAAGACTCCTTTTGACTATATTACCAACCATTTTTTTTATGTCTACACACAACTCAAAATCCCAATTTATAATAGTGAAAGCAGAGACAAATGTAACTTTCGGTGGAAAAATAAAGAAAGCGTGTTGAAAAACTCAAACAAGTGTAACGTGACTTGGGTCATTTAGATGTCGTTTTATGCAGGACTCTTTGTCGTTTCAAAACTAAAACCCAAAAGACCACCTTTTAATTTGGCGGGAACCCATCCCCTCTTCTTATTGATTTTACCATTGTCCCTTTTCTATTTTTACAACTATAAGTAGTGTACCATTCAAGAACTTAAAACTTATATATCAAATTTACCTGCAAATTAAAGACATCTAAATAAACTGCCTTTGATAAATCATATCTCAAAATGTTTAAATCAACATTATCACACACACAGACACAAACACAAAGAGTTTCCAAGACGGTTTATTTGTAAATTAGAGAATAATCTTGTAAGCCTTGACTGAAGCACAAGGGCTCCTTTTCTAATTGGGTACCGCCGCCTAAAGCAAGAATGGTTTACTTTATTATTAATTGACAGTTAGATCCTGAAACTTTCCTTCTTTTCTAATGTGACGGATTGAATTAGAAAGAGCAGATTTCCCCCAGAAGATATATTAATACTACTTGCTTAACTGAAACTGTAAAAAATTGTTTCTTCTAGATAGAGAATGTTACTTCTTTACTGCTTTTACTCCACATCATAAGTTCTACTTTGACTTTTAAATCTTAATCAGTACAGAAACTTTACTTAAAGCTCAGCAACAGTAAATTTAAAAAAAATAAACAAAACCCTAGAACCTAAACTTTCTATTCAGTTCCTTAGCTCCAGTCAATGTTTTTTGCTTAAATCAATACTCTGAAAATAATCTCTTCTAAGTTAATATCCTCTGTTTTCGGAACAGAGATATGTGTTGGTTTGAGAAATGATAAACCGAATCTACTAAGCTAATTGAATAAGTCATTCTTCGGAAACCCATTAACGATGTAAGAAAGAATCATCACACAAAAACCCAAAAAAATAAAGGTAAGTAAAAAGCATACCATCTTCTACTAGAGGAGCCTTGTCGGTGGCGACGGCGAGGGAGAGGCTAAGCAAAAGCATGAAGATGGAACTCCATTTGCATCTATTGTAGTTCGGAGCCATTATCTCTCCGAATTTTCTTCTTCTTATTCTTTCTCACCCTCTAGTGTTCTCTCTTTTATCTCCCACTTCTTTCTCTTTCTTTAAGTGTGAAACGGGAAAGTGTGTATCTGTTTGTTCTTTTCGGGCAGCGAGCAAAGACAGGGAAGGGTAGTGTCCTTTTATCCAAGATTCCGCACTCGTTGTCTTTCTTTCCCATTATTTTTTTATTTTCACATTTAATTTCCTTTATTCAAAGCTACTTACAGATATTTTAGACAGCATGCACGCATAACAAAAAGAAAGTTAAAGAAAACGGTAAGAAATGTTTCTTTTAGCTCTATTATCTAAGTAAACATTTGTAATTGTTATAAATATAAGAGACATGGTGGAATCATGGAACTAAGCTTAGATAACTTTATTCACCTTTGGTTCTCTTTATTTTCGTCGTTGGATTTGGATGTGTATGTGTGAGGTTAAAGTTAGAGACTTTACTTTTGATCCAGCTCTATTTCTTTTAGGCTGTGAAGTGAATTATTACTTTGAGAATAAAGGCTTCTTTAACATTTCACTTTGATCACTATTTTAGATTGACCTATAGAGAGAAAGATAAATAGAAACCTAAACCACTACACATAGCATATATATATATATATATATATAACCTTACAGTATGAATTACATAAACAATGTAAACGGCTAAAAGCTCTAAAACTAAGCTTTGATTAATTTATGTCGACATTTTAATTTGAGCCGCCGTTAAACCCAGTCCCAGTTAATGTCTAACGCAATCCCACAGCCGTGTATAACTAAAATACAAAATTTTTTGATTATAATGAGATATGTGACAGAAAATAAAGAAAAATTTTAAATTCCCTTAAAGTAAATTGGGAAACAAGTTTATTTTACTTTCTTTGTATTTGTTAACTCCATCCTAGAAAATTTGCTATTTTTTTTAATATCCAGACTTTTCGCTTTCTAATTTAATATACTGATTATTTTTATTGTGGTAATACACTAACATTTAAAGTTATTTTATTATAAGTTTTAGGATTATAAATAAATTAACTATGGATAACACTCTTATTTATTATCATATTATATCATGTTTTATGACCGTTTATAAAAATATAATATTTATAGATTCAACAAAAATACTATAATTATTTTTTAAAAAATATTCAAACTTTTCGCTATCTAATTTACTTTACTACTTATTGTATGTAATACACTAGCACTTAAAATTATGCTCATTTAATACTTAAATTATGTTCTTTTTAATACGGATATTAATTATTTTTAAACAAAAGTGTTTAAAAAAGTTTTAAACAAAAGCTTAAAATAATTTAATATATCTTTAAAAGATTTTTTAAAGTTTTAGAAATAAGAGTATCTAAATTTGGATAATCTTAAAATCCTAATTTTTGTTTTATTTTTAGTATCAAACTAAATTTGTTTTCTGTGTATTGAAACTACTTTATTTTTTCCATTCAAAACAAAGTTTTCTGGAATTTATAAATGTTTCCTATTATAAATTTTCGATGTTTACCATCCGAGTTTATTTAAAAATGTATATTTTTAAAATAGGACTTGTATTAAGAGATGTTTAAATCTGAACACACAAAATAGTCAGTTTTGTACGCTAAACACCAATACGTCACATAATTTAGTAATTTACCAACAGTTATTATGATATCTAATTGTTGGAGAAGATTTTCTATGCATGCCTAGCCCAAGAACAAAATCCAAGTTAAACTACTTCTTTCGGAAATGGTTGATGGAAATTGCATGAAATATACAAGCAACGAATGCTTTAGAATTTTGGAGCATCACATCCTTAAACTTATAGCTGAAGTCATTAGATACGCAAACCTTACCACTTGCATCGAATTAAATGAGGAATGGCCGGGTTGTCCAACTGCCAAGCCTTCGGCTGCGAAGCTTGGTCTGTTGGCCAGGACGGGTTAACCTGCGAAAACCCCATACATGGCCCATATCAAGTTTCACTTCAACCACGATAATATCATAACTGATAAATGATCAAAAACTTATCCACTCATAGACAATATACTATGAAAAGCTTTGCCTCTAGAAAAATTATCATTTTTTATCTCTAATATTGCAGGATCTTCTTGTGTGTTTTCGCAGAAATTTCATGGTTAGACTTAGACCCTCCATTGATCATACAGTAATTGCTGTTCTTGGGCGTCATATCTAAGGTAAAACAGTCCAAAAACACGCTTACATTACACAACTTTAAAATGAAGAGTGTTTATGCACATAATTCGGTTGCATAATCAATTGGCAACGGTCCAATTAATTTATCTAGTAAGTTTGGTGTATTAATATAGGCTGTGAGATGTATTACAGTGAGAACACTTCAACATAGTAATCAATGTTACAACTTAAACANATTTTTCTGTTTGATGTTATTATGTATTATTATAATAATTATTTTATTATAATATTAAATATTTATAAATATATTTTAATGATTTATTAATTATAACTACAAATTTCAACTTAAATTTTTGATTCATTAAAAAACATATTTGGAAATATTTTTTCCATATATGAATAATATATTTTATTATAATATTAAATATATCTAAATACATTATAATAATTTATTAATTGTAATTACGAAATTAAGTTATAATAATATATTTTATAAAATACCTAAATATGTCTAAATACATTATATTTATTTAGATATATTTAGGTTTTTGGGGATTTTCATATATTTTAAAAATTATTTTAGTTGAAAATTATATTTAAATATTTATCAATTGGTTTATTAATTGTAATTTCAAATTTTTAATTGAAATCAAAGGCAATGTTGCCATTTTGAAAATATTTAGTCTAATAGAACATAAAACATATAAGATTAATATAATGGGACATGAACATCATTTTTTTGGCCTAAAAAACTATTTTCCTTTGTTTTTTTTCTTTGACTAAAGGGTTAAGATCCTTTGTTTTACTTTCTAGTACTCCTTCCGTCCCACTTTAAGTGGTGTTTAAGGTTTTTGCACGTATATTAAGAAAATACAAAATTTTATATAATTTATCTTGGTAACATAAAAATATTATTAAATGAAATTAATTTAACCAATAAGAAAAAGACTTAACATTTTATGATTGGTCAAAAAGTTCAAAGGATATTAAATTATACCTAGAATAGCGAGAACATCACATAAAATGGAACAAAAACAAAAACCTAAAACACCACTTAAAATGAGACGGAATGAGCATTACTTAACGATGGATGAAGGCGATGGATTCGTTTATCGGATTCACTTTTTCTCATACCAAGAAAAGATTGCGTCTCCGGTTGTTAAACGATTATATAAGAAAAATGTGATTTTGACCATTTTAATTATGAGAAAACAACCGTTAAAACCACAAACTTTCAAATTAAAGCCAATAAAATCTCTAATTTATGTTTGAACTAAAAAAATCTTCAACTTTCAAATATTGGCCAATTTAACTGTCATATTTTGTTGACTATGCCATTTAAGAAACCCAAATAGTCAACTGTTAAATTCGATTGAAAAAATAGATGTTTGTTCACTTTTTAAACAACATTGGTTTAAAAGATGTTTGAAACATTAATAAAAAAATATAGTTTTGCTTTTGTAAACATCAAAATCATTTTTTTGCGAAACAAGAACAGTAAACCGGTTTCATCTTCTAGATTTTTGAGTGATGAATATGAAGTCGATTTGAGGATTTAGTTTCGCGAAAAATGTATTCGAACTGTTTAAAGAAGTAAAATAACGTCGTTTGGCTAATTTTTTGAAATGACATCATTTAGAGGGTTAACGACATCAATTTTTATAATGAGTTTAACAGTTGACTATTTAGGTTTCTTAAATGACCGAATCAACAAAACATGAGAGTTAAAACGACCAATATTTGAAAGTTGAAGATTTTTTTAGCTCAAACATAAGTTGAAATTTTTTTTGGCTTTAATTTGAAAGTTTAGGGTTTTAATGGCTGTTTTCTCCTTAAACAATGCTGGTCAATTAATCAATAGGGGATTTTGATGAAAATGAGACCTACAAGGCTACAACCATAAAATAGTTGTACTGCATATTTGAACTTGCCACTATCTGTATTCCCAGCAAACTATGACGATTGATCTAACGACAAAATAAAAAACTGTCCCTACAATAATTTACAAATTTACTTTATCAATTTGTACTTTGTAGTGAGAAACGGCTCTGCTCTTAGGATACTCTCAAATTTGCTTTTACAAAGAGAAGTCATATAATATCTAATCCTAGAAGCACCCGGTTATCCCTTTAGAAATGATTTACAACCAATCCTTGTAAATTTCAGCTGATTGATACTTAGTTATCCCGTCCACACACGAACATCTTATAACGTAGGAAAACCACATTATCACCCGGTAACTAATGTTGCTATTTCGAGATTTTTTTTCATTTCTTTCTTTCTCTAACGCTCAAGTTTTACCTCGTTTTAATGATACAACATTTCATGTCCTCAAACTCAACTTGTGACTTGTGAGCACTATCAAAAATTCACCCCAAGTAAGGAAGACATGCTCGATTTACTCTCTATTTCCTTATGATTTAAAGAAGTATATTGGGCTATGAAAGGCCCAAGTAAACAACCATGAGCCTTTTAGCCCGTTTTGAAACAGTAAGGACTTAAAAACGTCTCGACGTTTTGTTCTTCTCTAGTGGATCCATCCGTGACTGTGAGTTTACAAATTAACCACCAGGCGGAGGAGAAAGAAGAAGACGACGGCGGCGAAAGATGAGTTCATCAATGGCACTTCGAGATTTGCAGAGAGACCTAGAGTCCAAGGCCAACGACCTCGCCAAAATCCAGAAAGGTAGATTCTTTTCACCTTTCGTCGATTGCTTTTTTTGGGAGGCGGGAAACCCTAATTTAATGAGATGAGGATTCGAAAAGTGGAGAACTTTTTGATTGGTAGTTGGCAATGTTCAATGTTTCAGATATCGCCAAGGATCACCAGCTGAGGAAGAAGTATACGATCCAACTCGGTGAAAACGAGCTCGTGCTTAAGGTATATATATTGAGACATTAAGGTTTACGTTTCAACCTTTGTTTATTAGTGTAATAGGAAAAGCTTAAGCTTGAAGTAATGTTATCTAGCTTCAGTTTCACCTTCTAAAGGTTTTGTCTTGATTGAAAGAGAAATGATTTCGATTGCTCTCTTTTGTTCCCTCATTTACTTTCAGCTTTAAGTTTTCTATGTGTCGTTTGTTGCCTTGCTTGTACAGGAGTTGGATTTGCTAGAAGAAGAGGCAAACGTCTACAAGTTGATTGGTCCAGTGCTTGTGAAACAGGATTTGGCTGAAGCTAATGCTAATGTTCGCAAACGTATTGAGTACATCTCTGCTGAACTGTAAGTTTCTTTTCTTATGTATAGTCTTTGCTCATTCACCATGAGCAACCCATTTTGAATATATGTTCAGTAGTTGAAAATTAAAGAACCTATTGGATTTTTATCTCAACTTGAAATAATTATAAAAAGAGAACTTCTTTTTGTACTAGGCTATTAGTGAATGCTGTTGATTAACTATCTAGTTAAAGTAACGATGATGATATCAGTAGGCAAAAGGGCAAGGACATGCTGTGAGAATATGGATATGCTCATATGCAGTTTTGCACTTCTGTTAAAGCTTCTCTTTTATTTTAGCTATAAAACAATTAGAGAATGTTGATCAAGTGTTTGAGCTATAAAGCGTCATGAACTCAACTCAAGCGTCATATCTATTGTTTGCAGGAAACGGGTTGATGCATCTATCCAAGATAATGAAGGACAACAAAACAGCAAGAGAGAAGCAGTGAGTCATCCCTCTCATAGATTATATACTTATTTGAATGCGTTTCAGTGGATACTAACGCTTCGAACATTGGTACTTAATTTACTAAGCTCTAAAAATATATATACAAGTACACGTTTTATGTGTCAGTTTGATTCCTTTCTGGAAGAAAAAACTTGAACTAAGTTCGCTCCTTTGTCTTATTACATAGACTTAGCACCGTAGAAGAGACCATATAGACACAAATGAAACATGTTCCTTTGCTGAAGCTTGTGATGATGATCTCATGGTTTTAACTCTTGCAGATGATGAAGTTACAACAACGGCTGCAATCTATCCAGGCAGGAAAAGCAAAGGCTTGATTGTCCAAGTCCTTCACTTGTGCACGGCCATGTCTTAGTGGTTTCATATTCAGTTATCAAGTGTCCGTGTGGTTTCAGTTTTGTGGTGATTGATGTCTCTGTATCCCTAAGCTTCTTTTTATTGACAACGGCACTTGAATGTGTGTTAACTTATACAAATCTTGTCCCCCTTTTTCAAGTTATGAATTTGGAGACTTACACCAGTATCTTTCTCTCTGCTTAATTTGGTTTGTTAAATATTTCAAATAGTGTAATATAAAACAAACCTTAAACGTAACTATTCTTAATGGCGTCTGATTACATTTCAATGAAAGAGTAGTATTGTCAAAATTGTCTTTGAGTTAAAAAAAAAGTTTAGGATTTAAAATGCTGAAACTTATCTTACATCGAAAAGTTATGAATAGTTTCTCTCTTCTGCAGTTTGTACTGTTGCTATACATAACTTCATCTCCAATTTGTGTGTAGTGTGTTTTCTGAAGCAGTCTTCAAAAGTGAACCTTTCAGTTATGTTTTATTGGAAGTGGATGCGCTTCGGTGTTGAAAACAAACTTATCCAATGGAATCACCGAGTCATCTCCAAAGAGCAAGTATAAGTACTTCAATGTTTCACCAAGGAAAAATGTCTCCATCTTATCTCTCCTACGAGGAGGCACTTCCGTTACATCATCCAATGATGTGTATCCACCCGTCTTCACCTTTGTGTACTTCTCAAACGCTTCAAAGATCTGCCAACCTTGATCTCTGTATCTGCAGTTTTTTTTTCTAAATGTGTTAGCTATGAAGAGTAGAATGGTCCTCAAGAACTCAGATAATGAGAAAATAGATGTCATTACTTTGTATCTTTTGTGATACGATAGAGGACAAAGAGTGATTCAACAGTTTCAGGGCGCAGTAGATTATGTCGATCAGCCTGGTGTATGATTATGTCTTTTGCATACATTGAACTCTTATTCCCACCTTCAAGACCATCCTCAGAGTATTCCTGCTTCACATAAGAATCCAAGAAGTTAATAAAACAACAAGAGAAAGGATCAACAGGTTAAAAACAAAACTTACCGCCGTGTGGAAGTAAGCAATCTCTGGAGCAAGACCAGTGGCAGTCACTTCATACATCTCAAAGCATGCTTTCGCTAGATCTTCTGCAAGTTTCAAATTCTCCAGATCCTCAAAGGATAAAAGATTCTCCGCCAGGGCTTTCTCCTTTGTGAGTCCCTTGGTAGCACCAAGAGCAAGAGTACCAGGCAAGAAGCAAACCTACACACAAAAAGAAAACTGAATGAGAATCATTCCTCAAGAAAACTGCATAATCCTATATGCTATGGGGACTTACCAGATGATCCATTTTTGGACTGAACTCTCCCTTAGACCCATAAGGTAACTCTCCTACAAAGACAAGACCGTTTGGAACTGTTTTGCGCACAAGCAAATGCCTTACTCCTTTCATGGCCTCAATGTACATATCATGCAAATATGTGAAGTTACTGTTCAATTTGCCTCCTTGCTGAAGCCACACCTTGATTAAATACTCATAGTAGCTATCCCCACGAGATCCCAACCTGATATTCTCACCAACAAACTCACCTGATTGAGGGCTACACCAGGTAGAAACAAACAAACATGTCAGATCAACATAAGAGCTCAAGAAACCAAGCAAAAAAAAATAAAATAATCACCTGATGTAGATTGGAACAAGACCTTCTGTCTTGGGAAGAGTCTTTATATGAGCTAAGACCTTCATAGCCTCTGTACTATACTTGGGATCACCAGAAACAGCACTGAGGTAATTAAACTCAAGCTGCACGGAAGCAACTTCTGCTGTACTGCTCATTCCTCCTGGAGCTGGATGAGCGGTTGAGTCACGCAGTATGACATCACTATAAGGAACTGAAGTAGGACTCGAGCTGAAAGCTGAGAGTAGACGGTCAGCCAAATCCTTAGCAACATTTAGATAGACATCTGGCTTTGGTCCTATATGCGTCATGTTCGTTGTACTCTGATCTCCACCACTTAGATGGTATGCACTTAGAAGCCCACCCAAAACACGTATTGTAGTCTCAAACAGATTCACCTGATCCTTTTGACCGATCCTCTCCAAGAGATGAGCATCCACCCAAGCCCCTGCTTCAGAGACAATGTTATCATGACCCATTATCATAGCCGTGTCAAGAGCATCAACCACGGTGGCACCAAGTCCTCCTAACCCATCCACACCTCTCTGGCTGATAGGCATAAGCTCGTCATAACCCATTGCGTACTTTCTGTAGCCAGACCACGCGTAGTCAAAAGCATCCTTCACGCTCTGCTGTCTAGCTGCCCATTTTGGGTCGGAGTTGGAGCCGTTTCCTCTTAGCTGTCCTTCGTCAGGTGATAATCGAGGTGGAAGCCTAGGCGGCTTTCTCAAAAGCTTCCCAAGCCTGAGACCCCCAACGAAAGTGACCTTTCCTTTTTCGTTGGGAGCTGAATCGTTTGGACCTTTGCTCATCATTAGTAGACATCCTATTCCGAAGATTAGTATTAGTAGTAGGAACTTCCCAGTGCTGCAGCTTGCGTGGTTGCGTTTTGTGCTGAGAGTAAGCATGCTTTGTGAAAGAACCTATAGGTGAATAAAAGAGGAGACGTTACTAGACCTCATAGCACATCATTAATAGCATATATCAAGAAGCCTATAACACATAGAGACTTTACAAGTGAAGCATGAACTAAAAATGAGAATGGCTTTTGGTAAGACCGTCAAAAGTAAAAAAGAGAAGCTTTTTTACTTTAAATACTTGTCGCCAAAAGTGAAAAAAAGATTGATGCTTGGGACATGATATGTTTGAAGTAAGTTCGCTCTGAGTTTCCAAACTAACAGCTTTGCTATTATTCATACAGACACTAAATCTATCTAAAAAAGATGTAATAACAAAGAAGAGAACTTTGGGCAGAACACAGAGATCAAAAGTCCAAACCTTTAAAGGAGATCGGTGTCTGAACTTGGCATTGTCGTAGTTAACATCTTTCACTGAATACGGAAGAGATTTCGACATGCTCAGAGATCAGATCCCAAAATCGTCAGAAAATTGAAGATCGGGTTTCGTTGTGCCGCCGATCTGGAGACGGAAGCTTAACCGGCGGGAGAACAAGATGCGATTTTTTTTGCGTCTGGATCAGAAAAAGGGTTTCACAGCAGCCAAAGGAGAAGTCTGTCTGAAAATCTTACGGAGATGTCTTTCTTCAGAAGCATTGACCCAACACTAGCTTCCCAATGTCTTTTCCCCTCTTTGTTTGTGTTTACTCTCCGTTAAACATTATTTACTTCTCTCCGTTTCCAATTAGGATTGACATGATTTTTGTTTAATGCATTTACTCCTACTAAGATCTAATATCGAATTTCTTAACGCTAAATGTGTATATATTTACTAATATTAAAATTTATAAAATCTTTGAAGATTATGATTTGGTAAAGTTAGAAAATTATTGGTTACTAGATTTTAACATATCTATATATATAAAATCATGTTTACTCTCTCCTTAGAGAGACAGCGCAACAATTCGTTTAATCTCATTGTGACATGTGTCCAAACCGTACGAAACTCAGTGTTTCATTTAAACAAGCGACGTGATGGGCTTTTCTGGCTGCGTGTTGGGCTCTGATTATCATCGATCTATCTAGCCCGATGTCATTCAAATCGCTCTCTAACCCTAATTCTCTATCGACGATTTGAAGAATCTCAGAACTCTGCGACGGCGATGCATGCCGCCTGGGATTCTTCTCTGCGTGTGAAACGGAAGGAGTTATGATTTCGTCTTAATTTCAATCAATTTAGACGCCCACTACAGTCTCTTCAGTGCACCATTCGCCGTTCGGAGGCGGTGTGAGATCTGTATAAATATGTGAGTCCTTCTCCTATCGAACTCATCATCTATTTCTATCTTTATCAATATACTGATTTGTGTTGTTATGGCTAATTCGAGAGTTTTTAAGATTTGTGTTTGATCATTTTCACATTGTTTACTCACAGAGTCATGTCGCTGCAACACTGAATGCAAAAGTCAAAGAAAATGGTGAAGCATCCCCAAAGCCGCCTCATCCGGACCTAAAGTATTTGGATCATATACTCACTGTTCCAAAAAGAGAGCTGTTTGTGGAGCTTGATAATGACCAAGAATAGCTATATGGTCCGTTGGGTGTCAAGTTAAAAAAGGCAAGAACGTGGTATATGAATTTGAGTTTCTTTGTGATCTTTCATTGATTGTTATTGTTTATGAAAAGATCAATGCAAAATTTAAAAACTTTTTCTCTTTCTGCAGTAATCTGTTTAAATGCATTGTTGTTTGATATACTCTGT
>OVBX01000055.1:55559-73606 GCA_900406325.1 Erucastrum elatum | reverse complement strand
CTCCGTATTCTTCTCAGACATCTCGTGGAACAACTTGACTGCATAAACAACGGATCCGCAATGAGAATACATCTCGATTATGGCGTTACGAGAGCTAACATCAGAAGGATCATCAGACAGCGAAACGATGCGCTCATGAACAAACTTTGCTTCTTTCAAAGCTTCTGGTCTATCGCATAGTTTCGCTAACCTTAAAAGTCTAATCAGATCGATAGCGTGACTACGGCCGGTTCTGCAAGTGATCTAAAACCTCTATAGCGTCTCTCAAATTACCTTGATTGCAAAGCCCATCGAATGTCTCACTAGTAACATCATGACCAGTAATTGAAGAAACTGTTCTGTGTTGCCCTACGATTGGGTTTTGTGTCCATATGTGCCACGTTACGTGTTGTTTAGGCCTAGTGGTGATCTTCGTGACGACGTTGCTTATCAGGCTATGATGATTATGATGATGAGAGAGGGATCTACAACTGAACAAGCGGCTTCCTATCTGCGTTGCCAACGCTAGGTAGGGTTTTGCAAGTTTGAATTTTCCGCACCGTAATAGCTACATTACGCTGGTCAAAGACGTTGGCAGGCAAAAAAAAAAAAAAGTCAGAACCGAATAACCTAAAAAGAATTTCGCACTACGATATATACGATGAATAATATATTACCAAAAGTGGCTATAATTTCCCATTGACAAATGGCAATTAACCATTTTTTGGGCGTGAGCTCCAAGATAGATATAAAAAGAATTAGTTATAATTGAACATATTGAGATCTACTTTATCCTAGGTCTTGATACATACTATGTTGCTGCTGTAATTCCATGTAAGTGACACCAACGTTTCCTTGTTGACTTCTTTCATAGCTTTGTCTTCGTTTGCTGCTTGTCTGATTATGAGAGTGCGTTACAAGAAAAGTGTAGACTTGTTTACCTCGAACGTTGTTGAATGCAAATCCTGAACTATCTTGTAACCTTGTTAGTCTTTATGATATGTAGTTGTTCAAAAAATATGTTATAAATGGATTACTTGTGGGTGTCTAGAAATGTCTAAAGTAGTCAGAAAGAAATCAATAAATCATGAGAAATCCAGGATGAGAGTTGATAGGTTTAATTAGAAGAAGAAAAAAAGGTCTACAGACTGGTGACACAATGGGTCGACATGGAATGTAGATAGTATACATATCAAGAATAAATGTTTAACTGCTCGGTACGGAAATAGGTTCAAGGAGGTTTATATCTTCGACATAAACCGAGATATCCTCAGAAAACGTAGAAGATTCTTGAAGAGGAACCTGTGGGGTTTGCAAGACAGGCCTAGGAGGGAGTTCAAGTGCATTCAAGTTTCCTTCCATCATCTCTACTACCCTGTTCATCGTTGGGCGACTCGAAGGCCAAGACTGAATGCACCACAAACCCACCAATGTCATCTTCTTTACTATCTCCTCTTCTTCGTTGTTGATACCATCTTCTATAAGCCTTCCATTGTCTCCGTTCTCAAGATCCCTATATATCCATTCAGGAAAATACACTGAGCTTGTGCTGTCTTCAGTTGGTGTTTTGGTCCTTGCTCCTATCATCTCAAGAACCAACATTCCATAACTATATACATCTGACTTGTAAGAGACTCCGCCGTACACTTTCGAAAACACTTCAGGTGCAATGTACCCTATCGTTCCTCTTGTTTCTAGCAGTGACAAGATACTTTCTTCCCTCTCACAGAGCTTAGCAAGCCCGAAGTCCGAAACTTTGGGGCAAAGATTGTCATCTAAGAGTACGTTCTGCGGTTTTATGTCGAAATGTACTATCCTTGTTCTGCAACCATGGTGCAAGTACTCTAGACCACGAGCAACGCCTAATGCGATCTCATATAGTTTCTTCCAGTCCATATTTGACGACCTATTGCTTGAGATGAAGTTATCAAGAGACCCATTCTCTAAAAATTCATACAGAATTGCTCTCTTGGAACCTTCAGAGCAGAATCCAAGCAGGGTGACAATGTTGACATGAGACGTTTGGCTCATGCTTGAGACTTCATTGATGAAATCTTCACCGTTGTTACCCTTTGAGTTTTTCAAGATCTTCACCGCAACACTACGACCATCACAAAGAGTTCCTCTATAAACAGTTCCAAATCCTCCTTTCCCAACCACTTCGGCGAATGACTTTGTTATTCTTTTTACTTGTGCGTAACTATACTGCTTCAGTGGAATAAGCGCCTTGACGTCTTGTTGTTGATTAAGAGTTCTGAGGTTGTTTTGTAGAATGAGGGCCTCAGGGTTTTGTTTACTCATGCCATCTGATGTTTTTCTCTTTCTCTGTCGGATAATTTGGAGAAACATTGCTAAGACAAGGAATATAAGAATAATGACACCTGCTATTAAGCCTGAAACCATAAAATTGAAAGAAAAAAATTAACTTTTGTTAGGATAAGAACATTTTTAAGATACAAGACATGTATATTTTGAAGAAAACGAGATGGTTAAGCACCTAATTTCGCTATAGAAGATATTCCTGTATCAATAAAATAGCAAAGGTTAGTTAGTACTATAGAACATCCATATGATTATTGAGTTAGGACATTAACTATCTTGGGCACAGAACAGATTGATCGTTTCGTTGGAGTTCAATAGGAAGAGTAAAGGGTAAAGGTGGGACAGAGGAATAGGAATATTTTGGTGAATGTCTAAGATGTGGTAAATGTTGTCAAAGTGACAAAATTTACCTGATCTCGAAGGGGGCCAAGTATAGGAATCCAGGTCGCTGGATGGCGGCTGGCTGGATGACGGTTGGGGGGCCCAACTAGAATCAGTATAGTGATGCGGGGGTGATGACCGTTGTGGGGCCCTACTAGAATCAGTATAAGTCTGCTGCGGGCTTGATGACGGTTGTAAACCGCTTGCCACATGATTTGGATGGTTGTGAGCGCTACGGAAACGGCTAACTAATTTCCTGTGAAAAGAGATTGTTCTCCTACAGGAAGACAGGGTACAAGTTTCTAAATAAGATTTGATATAATTACGCTGCAGTACTGTAAAAGAGTGTTTAGTGTTGATTGATTCGAAGTACAACTAGATTTTAGATTTTAGTACTGTAAGAATTGTGGGTTTGTTGATTGATTCAAAGTAAAACTACATTTTAGGAATTGTGGTTTGTGGTTTGTGAACCTAGGCTGTTTCCTAGTTATTAAAATTTAATTATTTAGTTTTTATTATCATGAAAAGTAGTTAGTTATTTTCTTATTTAAATATTCACATATTTTAAATTATTTTTTTTTATAATTCAGTTTGCTTCCTTTCTCTGAAATCTATGCACCTCAAGCTACACTTGCGGACGTCATGATGCTCTTAATTTTTTGTAGTAACAGAGTCGTAAAACAGAATTAGGAAATCAATCTGAAAATCAACAAGAGGTCATATCCAAAACAAACAATTGCGTTCAAATTGACTAAACTAAAGCAATCACACGAAAATGGAAAGCTGATATATACTTACAAAGCCGCCGCATCTCTAATAGACCAAATATATCTCGCCATTGTTCCTTTGAACTCCAATTCCACACCTGAAGCCGAAGGCAAACTATCAGTAACTTGTTTTTTTTTATTGACAGCCAAACCGGCCCAAAACGGCTAACCTTCATATTTCAACGAAAAGCATGAATCGAAGTTCAAAATCACCAGAAGAAACATGAGCGAACGCAATTGGAGCTTTAGTTTAATGGATCCCCTGTTCGTACTCATCGTGAGACAAACGACGAGAGCCGACAACTGAAAATAGGAGTTTAGCAACACGAAGTAAGCAAGAAAAAAAACACGTTCAGAAAACTGATCATCAACTAGAAGAAGAGGAAAAGAACAACAGCGACAAAAACATAAATAACACAAAGGGAAAACATTTTAAAGTAGCTAAAGACGGTTTAGATAAAGATCCTGAGGTACTGAGTTTGAGTCCGCATGACTGAGGAGTGATGAGTCAACTATTGCGAAAGAAATGACTTTTCAACTTTGTTTTTTTTATTTTTCTTACAAATAAAAGAACGTGTCCAGTGGGTTGCTTGATTGGCACAGTTAGTACTGGAATAATAAGAATATCTTTTTTTTAATAATAAGAATAAATAACATAAGAAAAAAATCTATAAACGCTTGATTGGTTGATAAAAAGCTTAATTTTCTTCTAAAAACTAAACAAATGAAAATTTAATAAGAGGAAGCAGAGTAAACAACTTTTTCTTGATAATCAACATATGAAAAATGAATATTGTTTTTTTCTCATGAAACAATATACTCCCTCTGTCCAATATAAGTGGAGTTTAAGGTTTTTGCACATGGATTAAGAAAACACACATTTTTATGTAATTTATCTTGGTAACATAAAAATTTCATTAAATGAAACTAGTTCAACCAATAGAAAAAATATATAACATTTTATAATTGGTCACAAAAGTCAATTGATATTAAATTTTATCTAAGATTAGTGAGAAAATCAACTATTTTGGGACAAAAATTTTTTTTTTAAATTCCACTTAAAATAGGACGGAGGGAGTAATATATATTCAATTTTCTAGTTTATTCAGTTATAGCCCTTATAGGAGAGAAATAAAATTTTAAATATTTTTTATTGATGATGCTAGGGGTCAACGTTTAAGTCGTGCACCATAAGTGCTACGTTGATTTTGATAAATTTGATGCTCTCTCATTTCATCTCGTCAACGCTACATTCTAGATGAGTCTCATCTATGCCAACTTAAATGATGTTTTTGAAATTTTCTTTCTTTTTTTGTGGTTCAATGATTAAGGCAACTTTTTAGAGTCTAAGCTCTCTACAATCATCAAATTTCTCGTAGTTAGAACTTAGAATATCTCTTGCACAGAAAAAAAAGAACTTAGAATATCTTTCTTCAATGTGGATATTTTATCGTCTTTCAATAGTAATTTAATGCATTGACGGTACATTACCTGTACTAATTGACAAGTTTTATCACTCCTACGAATACGTTCAGCCTGATGGTCTCTGAGATCTTCGTTGATGCATGTTCCATTGAAAATGGTTAGGAACCATGATGGCGTCTTAAGATCTTTCAGATCGACTTTCATCTTAAGGAGTATTTCTTTGGAGATTAAATCGGCCGATTGGACCGTACGATCATGACCTGAGTGACTTAGCAATTGTCGATTTGGAATTCGAGAACCGGTCATTGTGCAGCATGTTGCTATTCGTAGTGTCGAACATGATAGTAACATGGATCTCATCACTGGTCTAATTGGACACTTTCTTGTTATTATGGTTTTCCGTTGGTACTCCTCGACGGATTGTACCGAATCTTTGTACGGTGAGGATTCTCCCATTATGATGTTGATCTTGCAGATGACGCTAGGCCATTATTCATTTTCGCTTTTAGAATGATTGTGTTTCTGAAAACCTTTGGTTACGGAGGTGAGATTTTGATCCTTTTGTATGGTGTCTAATGACATTTTTTTTTTATTTTGCACGCTACTATTCATTGTACTTTGTTTCTAAGTGTTATAAAAAAAAAGAATGAGTGTGTTTTTATAACTGGTTTTTAGTTTTGAGCGGTTCAACTTCTCTATAAACCAATAAATTTCAAGGTAGAGGAGAGAAATCATAAGCATATAAATTCAAATTTTAAACTAAAATGTAAAATCTTTAATAACGTCTTTTTCTAAGATGGGTAATCCAACCCTTCAATAGATAGGTGTTGTGTACGTGGATTTAAATATAAATCGATTTACATCTTGATTATCACAATGAACATCAAAGAAGTATTCCATGCATGTTCGTTGAAGTTGATCCTCAGAATTCGAGACTAAAACGAAAAAAAGTCAGTTTTAAGGGAAATTGTAAAAAAATACGGCAAAAAAAAACTAATATGGTATCAGAAAGATTCAAAGTAAAATTGATAATTAAAAAACTTCACTGCTGTCCAGAAAAAAAAAGTTCACTTTTGAAACTCAACCACGATACTAAAAACAATTTTGGCTTGGCCTAAATACATGTTAACGTTCTGAGTTCGAGCAGAGAATTAATTGGACCATTAGTCTTGTCAGTATATAAAAAAGAGGCTTGTCAAACGAAAGGTGGACATAATTAATGAAATAATTAGTCATTACGTGTTTCTATAGAAAGTTAACATCTTTCTTCGGGTTCGTTGTTACATAGGGTCGCTTTAGGTTTTTAAATGGCGAATCGGGTAGCGTTTTGTTTTTATTGTCGAAGCGAACTGCTAGGAGGGAGAGAAATAAACCGGTGACGATTTTGGCCTTATGACCTGTCATGTTTTGGGCCGTGACCCATAAAACTCTTAAGATCGACCCAACAAAACGATCCTAAGACTTGGCATGACCTAGCGGCCCAGGAGCTTTCGCACGTGTAAGGTTGATATTTTTTTTTTTAGGATGACCGGTCACAAAGGTTAAAGATAATATTAACCTTTCCCGCCGTTTACTGTTTTCTGATATTTGTGGTAATATTAATTAAATTAATGTGTAAGAAATCGCTAACTCGGTAATGGTGAGAAGCAGCTAAAAACTGGTGTACAACTAAAAGAAGCAACCCTACGAGTAGAAGATATTCCAATCATCTGAGGTCATCGATGCTCATCCACCTCAACTGAAAAGGATGGAAACAATTAGCGGTGGTCGGAATGTCGGGTCAAGAAGCGGTGGAACCGTCAGTAAGGAAATCAGGATCAACACCGGCGAAGGTACAGACTTTGAGCAATAAGTTTGTGTATTTGTTTTTACAATTGTGTGCTTCCTCTGTTTGGTAAACAATCCTAACGGGTGCTCATGCTTGGACTGTAGGTCTGTGTAATTCTTGCTTTGTTGTTATGGCTGGGAGGTGGATAATGTTTGACACCGGAGTTTGGGATTTCAAGATAGACAACGATAGATTGGGTAGAGCAGTCGGTTCGTCCATAATTAGAAGGGTTGAGGAGTTACAAACGTGTATTTTAGCTGCGTATGGACTTTTGGGAAGGGAAGTGTTAGCGGAGATGTCGTATTGGCTAAATGATGGAGAGGGTGAAATGGTGGGCCTAGTGGCTGCTCCCGTTGAGATAGCAACAGACAAAGATTTCAGGGTTTTCAAGGCGCTTCACCGGACAGACAAATCTGTCAATCTCTTCGTAACATTCAAGGAAAGTGTTGGAGGAGTCATGATATTTCTAAGGTTGGAACGAGTAATACGAAACCAAACGAATGCACCCGTTCCACCTCCTGATGAAGATGTTGCCTTTTTGATGGAAGTTCAGCAATTGGAAGATCGTTACAAACGCAACTCGCAGTCTGGCGGAATGGAAGCGAGTCAAAAGGAACAACAGAAAAGCGGAAAAACTCATGACGATGTGAGTAGGGCAAATTCAGAGAGATTGAGAGTCAACTCTAGACACAAAACGAAATACCCTTAAAATTATTCTTTAAGTTTCACATTTCGTCATCTGTTTCTGAGAAAGTATTTATTCTTGCTATGGTTACAGTGATAATTAGCTTTTGACTACAAATGTCTTTTGGACAAGAGCATTTTCTTTGAGTAAAAATAGATTGAAGTTTCTGGATACAAATCACTAAACTCTCTTGTCGTCTGTTAGAGAACTGCATATGTTGTAGTTAATAAAATGTGGAATGCAGTATAGTAAATGTAATTTCTTGTTTTCGTGATTTAATAAGTTACAAGGAGGGTTCTTTCTTTCATGCGACATTCATGGAACATACTTCAGCGTAACCTGATATATTCTCTGAAAGTGTCGAAGATTCTAGAAATGGCTCTATTTGGAAAACAGGCCTAGGAGGAATTTCAAGTGCGTCCACACTTCCTTCCATCATCTCCACTACTCTGTTCATCAGTGGACGGTCTGATGGGGAAGACTGAATACACCACAAACCCACCAATGTCATCTTTCTCAGCATCTCCTCTTCTTTGTTCCTGACTCCATTTTCAATAACACTCCCACTGCCTCTAATCTCAAGATCCTTATATATCCATTCAGGAAAGTACATCGAACTTCCGCTAGCACCAACTTCTTGAGCATCTCTGTCTTTGTTCCGTGCTCTTATCATCTCAAGGACCAACATTCCATAGCTGTACACATCTGACTTGTGTGAGACTCTACCGTACATTCTTGAAAACACTTCAGGAGCAATGTACCCTATTGTACCTCTTGTTTCGAGCAACGACAAGATGCTCTCTTTCTTCTCACAGAGCTTAGCCAGGCCGAAGTCTGAAACTTTTGGGCAGAGACTGTCATCTAAGAGTACATTCTGTGGTTTTATGTCGAAATGTACAATCCTTGTTCTGCATCCGTGGTGCAAGTACTCTAAACCACGAGCAATGCCTAAGGCAATCCCATATAAATCCCTAGAATCCATAACTGATGGCCTCTTGCTTGAGATGAGCTTATCTAGAGACCCATTTTCCAAAAATTCATAAATAATTGCTTTCTTTGACCCTTCATAGCAGAATCCAAGCAGGGTAACAATGTTGATATGAGAAGTTTGACTGATGCTTGAAACTTCATTGATGAAATCTTCGCCACTATAACCCTTTGAGTCTTTCAAGACCTTCACCGCAACCATGCGGCCATCAGAAAGGGTTCCTTTATAGACAGTACCAAACCCTCCCCTCCCAACCACTTACCCGAATGACTTGGTGATTCTTTTTACTTGTGAGTAACTATACTGCTTCAGTGGAATAAGTGCTTTGAGTTTTGGCTGTGAAATAAGTGCTGTTTCGTTTCTCTTTCGGATAAGTTGGAGAAACAATGCTAAAACCATGAACAGAAGCATAATAACACCTGCTGCTAAACCTGCAACAAGAAAAATGTTTGGTTATTAACCTTTTATTTGAATATCTACATAAGTATTCATAACCCTTGTGCTTGAATAAAATTTGACGAGGAATAAGTGATGATTCATGTGGAAGAACATTAGGTCTGTACGCAGTAAACTTTACCCTTGATTTTCTAAGACTGGTGTTTCATGTGTATATTGGTGTAACAACATGTTGTAAAAAGATGTTTTTTTTATCCTGAATTAGTTTTACATATTTACCTGCTATTGTTCCAGTTGATAGGCCTGCATCAATATAATTCACCATAAACTGGGTCAGTTCGATCTCAATATAGAACACTGAAATCTTACTAAACTAGGGAAAAAAAAGAGTTGAAACTCAAAAGGTTCGTGTGTGAGAGATATGGGGATGGGACAACCGGTGGTGCTTACCCTTTTTTCTAGCATGGTTATTGACCTCTTCTATATTATAGCAGGCGAATGCAGTTGAGCTCCGATTATACCCACAAGCACCGGCAGAGGTTAAGCAGATGGAACAATCTTGGTTAAGTCCAAGCTCGAAACCTTGTTCAAGAGCTTTCTTTAGATTGTCTGTACTTGGAGTCAACTGTAGCGTGTTCAGCGCGGGCCCAGATGCAGGAATACTGACGTTTTTATCGCAAAGTTCTCTGAAGCTGTTTAAAGCGTTTCTAATCCTATGAAGTAGAGGGGACGATTGGTTACTCGTCGCATAATAATATCTTCTGCCATCATCACCATCATCATCACCACAAGCGAGGGATCCAATATAATTAGGAACGATCTGTGAAAAGTCTTGGTGGCAGTGGTAAAAAATTCTTAGCAGCTGGGCGGTAGGAGCAAGTGGAAGGACGCTTTGGTTGAATGGCATATGTGAAGGATTTTTGGGACAAAGATTGCCTATATAATCCGATCTTGCAAGTCTTATGATACGAGAGTCATAGTTCGCCTCTAAGATTCTGAAGTTCACGGAGGAGATATTAACATCTGCGAATCCACCACTACAGTCGACTTTGAACTCAGGGTGGCCACAGTCTTCTCTTCCAGATGTCCAGAAAGGGTACAAGAGATTTAGATTTCCGCAGCTAAACGGTTGACCGCAAAGATCATGAAGCTCATTAGCCGAGAAAACACAAGAAGTTATTGAAAAGAGCATCCACATGATCATATGGAACATGAATTTTGTATGGGATCTATTAAGATTGATCATTATGTTGGACATCAATACGAAAAATGGTGAATGGTTTTGGTCTAAGTTTTGGCTGTGTAAGAGTTTGATTAGATGAAATTAAGTTTGCACTCTTTGATCAACTTCTTTTTAATTTTATTTTGTACGACGACTTCAAAGTGATGTGGTTTGATAAAGACACCATTGGAGAGGCCCTTCCTAAGATTCTTCCTTTGTTTTCAGTTTTCGAAAATCTAAAGATATTGTAGAAAAATGGTTTGGAAAAAATAATACTACACTAATTAATTGCTAACTTAATACCGATTAGCTGGAGACAGAAGAAAATTTCAAACAAGTTAACATTATATTTGAAGTATATTCTGTGAGCAAGAAAAAATAACGGGTAGTTCATAAGATGCATCCAGATCAGGAGGAGCGCTTTAAAAAAAAAGGCGTGTGTGAGCTGAGATGTTTAAATGACTTGGTAAGCTGCCAGCTAACCCTTTTTAACATGTCTGATATCTGAGAGGATAATAAAAAGGGTCTTGCAGAATGAGAAAAGCTGCAGCAGTTGCAAATAATTCCATGAGACACGAACATTCCCGACAAGAACTCTCACCAACACTATTAGGTACGTTAATTGTATAAACTGTCACGGCACTTCACGCATTTTCCGAAAGTATCAAATCTCACTCTTTCTCTTCTTGAACGAAGCTTGAAGGAACGTTAATAGTAAAACTATCACGTCAGGATTAATAATAATTAAAGGTGTCACACTGATACAGAACAGGACAGGACAACGGTGAGAGGCTTGTGATGTCAGTATTAGTTTACCTTGAAATAGAAAAATGATTTTTTTTGCTGTCTTTAAACTAAAATTTGAAAAATTTAGAAGAGTGGATGATATATACATTTTGTAAGAATATTTTATATTCTTACATGAGCTATGTGTATATTGGTTTCATATAAAGTTCAAGTTCGTACTGATGTTTTAGCTTCTAATATAAAAGATGACCGTGATGAATCTGTTTTGATATTTAGGCATTAACCAAGATATCCTCTGAAATCATAGAGGATTCTTGAAGCGACAATTGAGGGGTTTGTAAAACTGGTTTAGGAGGGAGTTCAAGAGCATTCTAGTTCCCTTCCATCATCTCTACTACTCTATTCATTGGTGGGCGATTTGAGGGCCAAGACTGAATAGATCACAAACCCACCGTTGTCATCTTCCTTGCTATGTCAACTTCTTCCCTATTGATTCCATTTTCATCAAGATTTTCATTGTTTCCCTTCTCAAGATCCTTATATATCCATTCAGGAAAGTACATTGAGCTTTCGTTTGATGCAGCTGTGTCTTCAGTTGATCTTTTGGTCCTTGCTCCTATCATCTCAAGAACCAACATTCCGTAGCTATACACATCTGACTTGTGCGAGACTCTAACTTACACTTTTGAAAACACTTCGGGTGCAATGTACCCTATCGTTCCTCTTGTATCTAGTAGTGACAAGATGCTTTCCTTCATCTCACTGAGCTTAGCATTTTAGAGGCCAAAAATATTCAAGGACCGGCTCTGTTTCTCTCCTTCTTACTTCTTATAACTTTTTTCGTTTACTTTTTCTCATTTCTGGTTACAACCCAACCGGTCTTACCAAGAGAAGGAATAAAAATGTGGCAAGCAAAGAAAAGGATGAACCTCTGTGGACTAGTTGAGGTGGACACTGGTTTCAGACATCTGAAAAGATTTGTTGCTTCACTTTCCTGAAAACAAGCAAAGAAAGCTACCACTTATTTTACCAAAAAGCTACCACTTATTGAGATCGCTTATACATTTGAAATGGGTTACTTGTGAGAGTTTCAAGAAGAATTCTAAACATAAGTACCAAATGAGCGTTGTGTAGGGAAAAAAGGTTTAGATTCTGAGACTGAGTGGATCAACATGGAAAGTAGACATGTGGAAGGCAGAATAGTAAATGTTATTTCCGTTTTCTTGATTTAATAAGTTACAAGCAAGTTTTTTTTTTTATGCGACATTCATGGAACATAGTTCTGTGTAACCTGATATATTCTCTGAAAGTGTAGAAGATTCTAGAAAAGGCTCTGCTGGAATTTGGAAAACAGGCCTAGGAGGAACTTCAAGAGCGTCCACACTTCCTTCCATCATCTCCACCACTCTGTTCATCGGTGGACGTTGTACTGGCGAAGACTGAATACACCACAAACCCACCAATGTCATCTTTCTCACCATCTCCTCTTCTTCTCCGCTGATTTTATTTTCCATAACACTCCCACTGCTTCTCATCTCAAGATTTCTATATATCCATTCGGGAAAGTACATCGAACTTCCGCTAGCACCAACTTCTTGAGCATCTCTGTCTTTGTTCCGTGCTCCTATCATCTCCAGAACCAACATTCCGTAGCTATACACATCTGACTTGTGTGAGACTCTACCGTACATTCTTGAAAACAATTCAGGTGCAATGTACCCTATTGTACCTCTTGTGTCTAGCAACGACGAGATGCTTTCTTTCTTCCCACATAGCTTAGCAAGGCCAAAGTCTGAAACCTTTGGGCAGAGATTGTCATCTAAAAGAACATTATGTGGTTTTATGTCGAAATGTACAATCCTTGTTCTGCATCCGTGGTGCAAGTACTCTAAACCACGAGCAACGCCTAACGCAATCCCATATAAATCCCTACAATCCATAACTGAAGGTCTCTTGCTTGAGATGAGCTTATCTAGAGACCCGTTTTCCAAAAATTCATAAAGAATTGCTCTCTTTGACCCTTCATAGCAGAATCCTAGTAGGGTAACAATGTTGATATGAGAAGTTTGGCTGATGCTTGCAACTTCATTTATGAAATCTTCACCACTATATCCCTTTGAGTCTTTCAAAACCTTCACTGCAACCCTGCGGCCATCAGGAAGAGTCCCTCTATAGACAGTACCGAACCCTCCCTTACCAACCACTTCTGCGAATGACTTTGTGATTCTTTTTACTTGTGAGTAACTATACTGCTTTAGTGGAATAAGTGCTTTGAGTTTTGGCTGTATAATAAATGCCTTTTTGTTTCTCTTTCGGATAAGTTGGAGAAACAGTGCTAAAACCAGGAACAGAAACAGAGTAACACCTGCTGCTAAACCTGCAACCAGAAATTTGTTTGGCTTATAACCTTTTATTTGAATATCTAAATCAGTCTTCATAAACCTTGTGTTTGAATTAAAATAATGAGGAACAAGTGGTGATTCTTGTGGACGAACATAG
Organism: Erucastrum elatum; assembly: GCA_900406325.1. NCBI lineage: Eukaryota > Viridiplantae > Streptophyta > Magnoliopsida > Brassicales > Brassicaceae > Erucastrum > Erucastrum elatum. The sequence continues at coordinate 60,367 of OVBX01000055.1, read as the reverse complement.
CTTGTACCCAATAAATTTTACCATTGGTTTTATAAGACTAGTGTTTCATGTGGTATATGATAATCAAATCAGGTGTTTTGAAAAGAAGAGTAAAAGAGTATTTACCTGCTATTTTCCCAGTAGAGAGGCCGGCATCTATAGAATTCACCAGAAAATAGGTCAGTTCGATCTGAATACAGAACACTGAATCTTACTAAAAGAAAGTTGAAACTCAAAAGGTTCGTGTGTGAGAGATATGGGGATGGGACAAACGTTAGTGCATACCCTTTTTTCTAGGTCAGTAAGATAAACTTTGAAACTTACTTACTAGTTAATAGATACTAGAAACTTGAAACTTAAGGGACTTTCTGTATATATATAGTTATCAGAACCTAAAGGAATCTAGTTTGGGAAAGGCCAAGTGGTGTTTTCTGTGGAGGAACATAAGGAAATAAGAACATGTAGGCAAGAAATCATACCCTTTTTTCTAGAACTGCATGTACGGTTATTTGTCTCAGCTACACAATAACAGACAAATCCACCTGAAGTTTGATTAGATCCACAAGAACCCTTAGAGGCTAAGCACGACGAACAATCTTGGTTAAGTCCAAGCTGGGAACCCTCTGCAAGAGCTTTCTGCAGATTATCTGGAGTCCGATTCTTCTGTAGTGTGTCCAGCCAAGGCCCTGACACAGGAATACTTACGCTTCTGCAAGATGACCCAAGGTCATCTAACTGACCTCTAATCCCATCAAGTGAAGGGGACGAGAGGTTTCTCGTCACATAGTATCTTATTCTGCCTTCATCACCACCATCACCATCTCCACAAGGAAGATCTCCAACGTAAGTAGAAACATACTGTGGAAATTCTCTGCTGCAGGCGTGGTAGATTGTTAGAAACTCAGTGTTTGGAGCAAGTGGAAGAACGCTTTCGTCGAACGTCGCATTAAAAAGATCTTTAGGACATAGACCACCGATAAAATCCGATCTTGCCAGTCGTATGAAGCCAGAGTCATAGTTCGCCTCTAAGATTCTATACTTCACGGAGGAGATATTTATCTCTGCGAATCCACCACTACAGTCGACTTTGAACTCAGGGTGGCCACATCCTTCTCTGCCAGATGTCCAGAAAGGATACAAGAGATTTATATTGCCGCAGCTGAACGGTTGACCGCAAAGATCATGAAGCTCATTAGCCGAGAAAACACAAGAAGGTATTGTAAACAGCATCCATATGATTAGATGGAACATAGAGTTTTTCGGGGATAGATTCAGATTGATCATTATGTTGGAGTCGATACGAATCCAAAATGGGAAGCTGTAGGAAATGGTGAATGGTTTTGGTCTAATTCTTGGTATTGTACGCGTTTGACTAGTTTAACTTACCTTTGCTCTCTTTGACCAACCTTCTTTTCTAATTTCGTTTTGTATGACGACTTCAAAGTCATGTGGTTTGACATTTCTGAATCCTAATAAAAGAAAAATGTTGGTTATTTGGGTTGTAACCCGAATAGTTGTGAATTATATACTTGGATAATGATTGAATCGCACACGAAGTCACTTTCTTTAAAGAGTATTTCGACCATATTCTAAACTTTGGGTTACACGAAATCCCTTTGTAGGATAAGACAATCAAAGTCTCACTCTTGTTCTAGGTTAAGATACAAGAGAAACAAATAAAGCTTTAGTGTTTATATGTGTTTCTTCAAAGATCTTTAGTAATCTTTGATCAATGAATCTTTCTATCTCTTTCTCTTACTAACTACTTTCTACTATTAGTTTATACTCTTGGTTTCTGATTTTTCTATCTCCATTTGCCAATGCCTACACCTCCTTATATAGAGAGTGAAGAGTTGCAACCAAGAGTTGCAATGGTTAAATCAAAGGTTGCAATGGTTAAACCAAAAGTTACAATGGTTAAATCAAAAATTGCAATGGTTCATGAAGAGTTACAATGGTTAGTAAAGAGTTGCTATTAATTAATATGGTTATTACCAAAGGTTGCAATCACCAATAGTTGCAATGTTTCATTTCTATAGTTGCAACTGTTCATACAAACAATTGTAATGGTTCACATGAAACATTACATCTATTCACTTAAATATATAACAAAAAACGCAAAGACAAAGACAATTGCAGAAGCCCTTCACCTTTTAAAAACAGTATTTAAGCTCTGTATACATAAAAATGATCAATATTAGATAAGTATCCTAGTCACTATTTGTTTTTTAAAATTTCACTAATGCCCCTACTCTGGTATTTATCTCACTTTTCTTATCTTTCCCCATCTATTGTTTTTTCTGTAATTTCTCCTTTCTTGATTCCCGACAACTAATCATCACAGTGATTTTTCATCTTCATCTTCATAGATTCTAAAACTGTCCCATAAATTATCTGATTTCATCGACGTAATGAGACGAATGATTGGTAAAAAAATTGATCTGGTGCTAGAATATACAATGATACAGAAGGAAGAACCAAAAGGAGACTGTGGATGTTATTAAGACCGTGCAATCTGAGACATGTGAAGAGAAAGCAGTGGTGACATCCACGAGGCAGAGAGAAAGTGTGTAAAAGTGTTTTTTTTAATTGGATAACATTTATGTTAATGGATATTTTTCTAGTTATATGATATTATTACCTCCATCTGTCCCACTCTAAGTGGTATTTAATGTTTTTCACATATATTAAGAAAATACAAACTTTTAAATAATTTATCTTGATAACATAAAAATATCATTAAATGAAATTAATTCAACCAATAAGAAAAAAACTTAGCATTTTATAATTGGTCAAAAAGTTCAAAAGATATTAAATTCTACCTAGAATAGTGAGAACATCACATGAAATAGGATAAAAACAAAAACCTAAAACACCATTTAAAATGAAACAGAAAGAATATATCTTAGCATGATCCTTAATTTTATATTGATGTTTGAAAACATGATATCTTAACTTGTTAGTTGATACATTATTTGATTTCAAACATGAAATACACACTATCATGTGTTATATTGACTATTGATATTTAAACACTACAAATAATTCTCAATCATCATCGTAGTCAGTTAAACGAAGTGTTACTCTACATAATAGTGAATATTAATTTTTCGATAGTAAACTATACATCAACCAACAAAAACATGTATCAGATAATCAATAATGTAGCAACTAACAACTATTTAGCAAAACAAATCATCCTCTAACAAACAATGTATTAAACTGTGTAGTAGTTAACTATCAATATATCATCTAACAAACCATGTAACAGCTAATAAAGATTATATCATAAATGACAAAATGAAATTGAGGATCAGCTAACATATTGTCTAGTGTACAAGTCAAATATGAGAGGTTCCTTCATTTTATTACTTGATAAGTATAGCTAACAATTTATATACTGTTTAATTTAGAATTTAGATAATCTGTAGATTTTCAATTTTTTGAGATAACTGCAGTTATAATCCTTAATTCATCTTTTGATTTTAATTTTGGAAGCATAATAGGAGCTTCATATATTGAAACATGGTGGCTAGAATAAGTGGGTTGGCAGAAAATCAATAACTGATAATGTAATTCATGGTTAAAAGATTTGGAAAGAAGAACCACAGATGTGACAGACGATTGTGGAGGATCAAAAAAATGAATTTGGAAAGAAAATTAGATCAATCAGTTTATGGTTTAGCAAGAATATAAAAAGGTACAAAATGGGATAGAAGAAGAAAGAATCGTAAGAATAAAGACGAAAGAGAAGTGAAGTAAGAAAAATGAAGAAATAAACTTATGAGATATAAAAAAATAGGGGTATTATAGGAATTTTAATGTTAAAATACTATAGTAATCTAACATTTTTCTATATATGAGATAATTTCCTAATTTTAATCCATAAGTCGTATATCTAGTCAATTGTCTCTTTAAAAATCTAATGATATTGTAGAAAAATGGTTTGAAAAAAAAAAAGACAAAAACCATCTGCCGATGTGACACTAATTGATAAATTCTTGCAAATTTGCTGGAGAGGGAAGAAAATTTCAAACAAGTTAACATTATATCTGAAGCAGAGTCTGTGAGCAATTTTTTTTTTTCAACTCTATTGTTATTTAAACATGCCCAAGGATTTACTTTGGTTTCCACTCATGATATTGAGTCGGATGGCAGGCATGCAACAAACACGAAAGAGTAACTCTGTAGTCATTTAATCAAATATAAAAATTCATCACTTATATGAACGTTTTGGAAACAAATGTCGATACTCTTGATCTCAACTTGTTTTATAATTAAATAAAACATCTAAGTAGAGTAAACGGATCAGTCAGCTCACCAGCGATCGTTGCACGAGCAGATGCCTTTACTGAAGCGGTGAAATCTCTTTGAATCTCGCTTAATTAGCTCTCTGCCAGTTATCTCTGACATAAGCTTCAATGCATCGTGGCAATCTTGGCAAATTCGAAAATTACTTATCACAGTGACTGGAGATCGAGGCCTCGAGTCGAGAAGCTTCTTAACAACCGCGACTTCCTCTTTGTAGCCAAAAGTCCATTCTTCCTTATTCTCCTTCTCCACGCGTTCGTTACGCCACTCTCTAGTGCTAGGAACATAACCCATTTCTAGCATTCGTAACTGCAGACTCTTTAGTGTCTCGTAGATCATATCCATTTCTGAAATGGACGTATCTTTTGTTCTATATATAGAATTCACCTTTGCTATAAGACCTGCACTGGAAACTTTGTCCAATCTTGTGCCATCCAACTTATCAACCATCTCAGCGCATCTATCTCCAAGCTCCACATCTCCATGAACCCTAGAAAAATTCATTAGCGTCTCCCACA
>OVBX01000055.1:0-55419 GCA_900406325.1 Erucastrum elatum | reverse complement strand
CTCCGTATTCTTCTCAGACATCTCGTGGAACAACTTGACTGCATAAACAACGGATCCGCAACGAGAATACATCTCGATTATTGCGTTAAGAGAGCTAATATCACTCTGATCATCAGACAGAGAAACGATGCGCTCGTGAACAAACTTTGCTTCTTTGAAAACTTCTGGTCTATCACATAGTTTCGCTAACATTAAAAGTCTAATCAGATCAATAGCGTAGCCATGATTCTGCAAGTAATCTAAAACCTCTATAGCTTCCCTCAATTTACCACGATTGCAAAACCCATCGAATGTCTCAAGAGTGACATCATGACCAATCATTGAAGAAACTGTTCTGTGTTGTCCTACGATTGGCTTTTGTGTCCATGTGTGCCACGTTGCGTGTTGTTCAAGCCGAGTGATGGTCTTCGTGATGCCGTTGCTTATCAGGCTATTACGATTATGATTATGGTGATGATGAGAGAGGGTTCCACGTGAGCTGAACCAGCGGCTTCCTGTCTGCGTTGCCAAAGCTAGGTAGGGTTTTGAAAGTTTGAGTTTTCCGCACCATAATAGCACCATTACGCTGGTCAAAGACGTTTGCAGGCAAAAGTTGTCAGAGCCGAATGACCTAAAAATATGATTTCCCATTTTGCGATATATATGATGATAGTATATTACCAAAAGTGGCTATAATTTCCCATTGGAAAATGGCAATTAACCATTTTTTTTTTCATTTTTTGGGCGTGAGCTCCAAGATAGATTGTGTTACAAAACAAAACAAAAAAGCTCCAAGATTAGTCTAAATTAAAGAAAATTAGTTAAAATGGAACATATTGAGATCTACTTCTCCCAGGTCGTGATACATTCTTTATTGCTGCGGCTCACCTGCGTAATTCCATGTTTTCACAGATTATTGACAAGAAGATCCGTGTCATATATTAGTATTCCATGTAACTAGTGACACCAACTTCTTTCATGTCTTCTTTTGCTGCCCGTCTGATTATGTTTCACAAGAAAGGTCTAGACGTGTTTACCTTGAATGTTTTTGAATGCAAGTCGTGAACTATCTTGTTGGTCGTCATTTATGAAACTGCGAATGAAGTACTTTAGTATTCTCATGGAAGACGGCCTTTGGAACTCGGCAAAGAGAAGTATGGACCTTTTTGGATTAGTTGGGGTGGACACTGCGACCTTGAACTCTATCCAGATCTCACTAGAAATCTGAAGAAATTTGTTGTATCGCTTGCCAACAAAAGCAGAAAAAAGCTACCATAGAGCCGGATGGCTAATGAGACTGCTGGTATGTTGTAAACGGATTACTTGTGGGTGTGTAGAAATGTCTAAAGTAGTCAGAAAGAAATCAATAAACATGAGAAATCCCAGATGAGAGTTGATAGGTCAACAAGAGAAAAAACAAATTCTACAGTCTGGTGACACGACATGCATGGAATGTAGATAGTATATTACATTTCACGAATAAATTCTTAACTGCTCGGTACGGTAATAGGTTCAAGGAGGTTTGTTTCGTCGTCATAAACCGAGATATCCTCAGAAATAATAGAAAACTCTTGAAGCGGAACTTGTGGGCTTTGCAAGGCAGGCTTAGGAGGGAGTTCAAGAGCATCCAGGTTTCCTTCCAGCATCTCTACCACCCTGTTCATCGTTGGGCGATTTGAAGGCCAAGACTGAACACACCACAAACCCACCAATGTCATCTTCCTTACTATCTCCTCTTCTTCGTTGTTGATACCATCTTCTATAAGCCTTTCACTGTCTCCTTTCTCAAGATCCTTATATATCCATTCAGGAAAGACCATTGAGCTTGTGCTAGATGCAATTTCTTCAATTGATGATTTGGTCCTTGCTCCTATCATCTCAAGAACCAACATTCCATAGCTGTATACATCTGACTTGTAGGAGACTCCGCCGTACACTCTTGAAAACACTTCGGGTGCAATGTACCCTATCGTTCCTCTTGTTTCTAGCAGTGACAAGATACTTTCTTCCCTCTCACAGAGCTTGGCAAGACCAAAGTCTGAAACTTTGGGGCAAAGATTGTCGTCTAAAAGTACATTATGCGGTTTTATGTCGAAATGTACAATCCTGGTTCTGCAGCCATGGTGCAAGTACTCTAGTCCACGAGCAACACCTAACGCAATCCCATATAAGTCCCTCCAATCCATAATTGACGGCCTCTTGCTTGAGATGAGCTTATCTAGAGACCCATTTTCCAAAAATTCATAAATAATTGCTTTCTTTGGCCCTTCATAGCAGAATCCTAGCAAGGTAACAATGTTGATATGAGAAGTTTGGCTCATGCTTGCAACTTCATTTATGAAGTCTTCTCCACTATAACCCTTTGAGTCATTCAAAACCTTCACTGCAACCCTGCGGCCATCAGGTAGAGTCCCTCTATACACAGTACCGAACCCTCCTCTCCCAACCACTTCCGTGAATGACTTTGTAATTTTTTTTACTTGTGCGTAACTATACTGCTTTAACGGAATAAGTTCTTTGAGCTGTGGCGGTGCCTTCCCGTTTTGTTGACCTAGATCATATGGTGTCTTTCTCTTCCAGCTAAATTGGAGAAATAATGCTAAAACAAGGAACAGAAACATAATAGCACCAGCTGCTAAACCTGAAACCAGAAAATTGTTTGGTTAAAAACTTCCTTATGTGAATATCTGTAGTTTTATAAAGTTTATTTTGATATTTCACACACCTACTACAACTTTACAAGAGTTTCGTACATATATAATCTAAAGGTTTCCTAGAAGCAAAGACTTCCCAAAACACAACACACGTAATATTACAGATGTCTAAACACAGTTATTTTCTTTTCATATGCAAGTCATACCAAAATAGATTACGTAATCACTTGACCACATTGTAACGTCTTTGACTAAGGCACTTTCCAACAATATCTAAATCAGTCTACATAACCTTTGTGTTTGAATAAAAGTAATGATTAATCAAATCAGGGGTTTTGAAAAGAATGAGTAAAAGATTATTTACCTGCTATTGCTCTAGTAGAGAGGCCTGCATCAATTGAATTCAGGTCAGTTCAAGCTGAATACAGAACCCTGAAATCTTACTAAATTAGAAAAAAAAAAAAGAAAGTTGAAACTCAAAAGGTTCATGTGTGGGAGATATGGGGATGGGACAAACAGTGGTTCTTACTCTTTTTGCTAGTACCGTCTTCTTTATTATAGCAGATGAATCCACTTGAGCTCTGATTATATCCACAAGCTCCCCCAGAGACTGTGCACGTGGAACAACTTTGGTCGAGTCCAAGCTCAAAACCTTCTTCAAGAGCCTTCTTTAGATTATCTGTACTTGCAGTCATCTGCAGTGTATTCAGCGCAGGTCCAGATGCAGGAATACTGACGTTTCTGTCGCAAAATACCGTCAAATTTTTTAAAACGGGACTAATCCCTTGAAGTAGAGCGGACGAGTTGTTTCTGGTCACATAATAATTTCTTCTGTCATCATCACCACAAGCAAGGGCTCCAACATAAGTGGAAACATACTGTGAAAAGTCTTGGAGGCAGCCGTAATAGATTGTTATCAGCTCGGTGCTAGAAGCAAGTGGAAGGACACTTTGGTTGAATGGCATGTCTGAAGGATCTGTGGGACAAAGCCCGCCAATATAATCCGATCTTGCAAGTCTTATGATACCAGAGTCATAGTTCGCCTCTAAGATTCTATACTTCACGGACGAGATACTTAGCTCTGCGAATCCTCTGCTACAGTTGACTTTGAACTCAGGGTGGCCACAGTCTTCTCTTCCGGATGTCCAGAAAGGATACAAGAGACCGGTTTGATCACCGCAGCGAAACGGTTGACTGCAAAGTCTGTGAAGCTCATTAGCTGAGAATACAAAAGAAGGTATCACAAAGAGCATCCATATGATTCTACAGGACGTGGATTTTTTCGGGGATAGGTTTAAATTGATCATTATGTTGGAGATCAGTGGGAAATGGTGAACGATTTTGGTCTAAGTCTTGGTTTTGTACGAGTTTGACTAGATGAACTTACTTTTTGAAAATAGGCTTGCTATGCATTATAAAGAAAGATTACCTTACGTTTGGTGACCAGCCTTCTATTTAATTTAATTTTGCACAAACCTCAGCTTTCAAAGTCATGTGTTCGGCATTGTAAAACCTGAATAAAAATATCGGAAAGTTTGTACCCATTTCTTTTTGCAGAAGTAGATCAATCAATGCAGAGGCCCTTTGCGCGTTTCTTCTTTTGTTTTCAGCTCTCAAAAGTTTGTAGAAAAATGTAGTGTGGAACAAACAAATCAACGACCACCGCACTAACTGATCTTGTAAATAATTTCTTAATAGTACACCACGTGCTTAAGAGCAGCAGCAATGGAGGATTTAAGCAGGTTCATGACACAAATTCTTAGGTAAAAAGTGAAAAAAGAAAATGAAAAATGAATTAATTTTGTTGAACCGCCTCTTGGGAGTGAACCTGTACGGAGAGGTTCAAGCCACGTCATCCTCCCCGATTCGTCTTTTCTTCTCTGTTCGCTTTTGGTTTCGTTTCTCTTCCGTCTTCCTCCGTCGCTCTTTCATCATCTTCCGCCGCCGCACATGATCCGCTTAAGCTCATTTTAGGTTTCTTCCTCCTCCTCCTCTCTGTTTTTTCCTCTGTTTCACGTTTTTCGTTTCTTGATTTTTAATTTTTTTGCTGTTGGGTTCTCTTTGAATGTTATCATGGTTTCTGGATTTATCATTTTGGATTAAAAGATTTGATCTTTTTGTTTAAAGTTCCATTATCTTGTGATCTGTTGTTTAGTGTCGGTTGCACTTCATGTGAAATGTTTTGTCAAAAGTTATTGTCTTTGGGCTAGATTATCAATCAAAGCTTGAAACTTGTGATGAGTTTTGTATTTTTTTTTTTTGTGATATTGAAGCAGAGTCTCTCTATGAATCTGATGGGTTTCATCTCTCTGCGATCTTGGAGCGGAGGAGCTTCAACTTCTCTTCATCTCCTTCGTCAAGGTAGGTGAGTTTCATTCCTTACTCGAGATATGATCAAAACTCAATGGACACAACGAAGATTCTGAATCTTTGGTTTGATACAGTTGGTCCCTACCCTAAGCTATATGATGCTAGAGCAGTCAAGTTTGAGACTGTAAGAGCCTCTTCGAGTCGTAAATCGCTTAAGAAACTAAGAAGAGAGTCTCAACAAAGTAAAGACATAACAACCAAAAGAAGTGTTACAGAAGCAGATAAAGAAGAAGAAGAAGTAATAGCTCAAGTTGACGACAGTTCGAATTCAAAGGATCCCGTCAATGTTGTTGTTGTTGCTGCTCCTCGAGACAAAGTGCTTCAAGCCTGCACTGTAACTTCCGGTTTAATGGCTGCATTAGGCCTTGTCATCAGGACGGTGAGTGAGGAATCCTTTTATTAAAGTTTCGGTTTTTACGTGAATCAACTAAATGGTTCTGTATATCCTTTGGCAGGCGTCTCATGTTGCATCGAGTGAAGGGTTACCTACCCCAGACTGCTCTGCAGATATACCATGTAAATTCTTAAAATCAGCTTATGTGGTGGTGTAATAAAATCATAAAGATTTTGTCTGATCTGGTTTCTTGCAGTTGGTTTTGAAACTTGGCATCTCGGGTTGATTGCTGGAACGGTTGTGTTGATATCATCAAGCAGGTTCTTGCTACTAAAGTCTTGGGCAGATTTTGCTGATTCAAGCGAAGCAGCAAACCAACAGGTGAAAAAAAAACATTACTCAATAGTAAACATTCTAAAGGTTCTTTAACCTGCTCTCATTTGGTGGATTCACCTACTTGCAGATTCTTACTTCGCTGGAACCTCTAGATTACCTTGTTGTTGCTACTTTACCTGGACTCAGTGAGGTGCAATCAAAAGATACAACACAAAAAAACAAATTCTCCTTTCAAAAGAAATAATGTGGTTCATATTTGATTTTGTTGACAGGAGATGCTGTTTAGAGGTGCGTTGATGCCTTTGTTTGGAACCAGTTGGGTCAGTATTGTGGGAGTTGGACTCATCTTCGGTTTACTTCATCTTGGTAGCGGAAGAAAGTACTCTTTTGCTGTTTGGTAAACCATCCATCTCTGATACCTCCAAGTGCTTATGACATCTACATAGACCAATGAATGATTAGTCACCAGACATCATCAGTGATTGCTTGAAACTTGTGATGAGTTTTGTATTTTTTTTTTGGAGGGTATGCAAGAAAGCTGGAGGATCATCATACAATTCAAGAAGGATCTGTCTCATTTTGCTGATAGTCTTTACCTTTGCTGCTTCGTAATTATCTCAACCTTCACCCATTAGGAGGATTCATTCTCTTTTTCTTGGTTGTTCCTGAGATTGAATTGGTATCTTTTTGACAGGGTGGGATGCATCATCCTCTCCTTTCTCGGTCTCTGTAAGTCCAGTTCATGTTCATGTTCATACTTTGGGTGTGTACAGGATGTGATGGAAAACCCTGTTATGATCTACATGAAAGGAATCCATGAAGCTCCTCAGTGTGGGTTTAACTCACTAGCCGTTACGTTAGAGTTCTGCAACAATATAATAAGTTCTGATGTGTAGTTTGTAGTTGCAGATGGGAAAATAAGCCACCTCTGAATCTAAAGTGATGTGAGTTCTTCATCTGTTCAGATGTTCCCATCGGTGTTAGTTCATTATCCTTGTGATTGATTCACTGTATTTGGCTACTTAATTCTTATCCTTGTGATTGATTCACTTTGTCCAGCCCTCTCCACATACTACTTACTGCCTTCAATGTCTGCGTCTTGAGAGGTAATTAACTACATACAGCTGGAGGGAAAGTGAACATCCATGTCTTGATGGCACTTGCTGCTTTTTCTTCCGTGTTTATGGGCAACGCTCTTGAAGGAGGATTGCTTCTTGCCTTGTTCAACCTTGCTCAACACACTATTATAAATTTCCAATATTTTTTAACCAATGATAATTCAACAATTTTAATGTAAAACATCTATTTATGTGAAACAAATTATTTTTGTTAAACAAATTATTTTTGTATGTTTATGAATTCTCAATGTATTGAATAGAAACTTGTTTGAAAAAATTTGGAAACGTTGTAATGTATTCTTTATGTATTGAATAAAATGTTTTCATAAGTTTAAAATATATTTCAATAATATATTTATGTTTTCTGAATATTTTCAATTTAAAAAAAAAAATTATTATTTTATTCTTATGAACTCATTTTTTGAGTTCACCAATGCAGAAAATAACATATCCGGGTTCATAACTGTTTATGGGTCCACAAAAAAATAATAAAAAAATTTGGTGAACCCCAAAGGGGGGTTCACCATTGCTCATGCTCTAAGTGCTTAACTGTTAAGTTAAAAGAAAATCCCCTACAACGCATCGTTACTATTTGCTAACTTGGTGTTTTGTCCGCACTTACCACCTTAATAATTTAACAAAAAAATTGTAATTAGATATATTATCAATTTAAAATTTATTAAAATAAATTATTTTTAACTTCTAAAATTTTAATTATTAAATAAATATTGACTTTTAATATATGTTAATTTTTTAATAAAATATATTTTATCACGTAAGTAAACTTGAATATATATATATAGAGTTTTATATTTATTTTTACAATATTATGATGTAAAGTATTTTGGATAACATAATAATGATTTTTTTAAGATAATGATGATTATCAAATTGATGAAACTCATTTTTTTAATTTATGAATAGTTATATATTAACAAATCTAATTCGCAAATAGTAATATAATTACTTTTGAATTCCTTGCGAACATTTGTTTCAGAAATTATCAAAATGAATAATTTTGATTGTTCTAAAAAATATCTTAAAGGATAGATGATTTATTTTATCTTATGTGAATATATTAAAATGGAATCTGTTTAATATTACTAAATATAATATAAACATATATATATAATATTTTAATATTACTAAAGTAGATAAGATATAAATTTAGATTATAATATTATCGTTATAATATTTTAATTATTCTCAAGATAATGATACATTACCAGTCGAAATCACTAAGTGTTTAAATAAAATTAGAGTTAAGAGCACGATTAACTCCAGTTTCTTAGTCGAGGTTTTTAATTCATGATTTGACATTTTTTTACATTTTTTGACTAAGAAACGGTTTTATATTTCTTATTTAAAAAATGGTTCTTAAATTTTCCTAGTTAAGAACCTCAGTTAAAAGACTCGTGTTAATCATGGTCTTAGCCTGCAATCCGTACCCGCTCCTATAGGTCACTGGGTTTATTGCAGTAACATACAATTACACCAAGTAGGTTTGCACAAACGAAGTAAGAACTTTCGGTTTCCAGTTTATGGCCCACGTCGTACCTCAGAGAGTCAGAGGGGACTGTATTCTCCTCTGAAATCCAAGAAGATTCGGGCAGAGGTGCTGCTGGAATTTGTGGCAACACAGGCTTTGGAGGGACTTCAAGAGCATCCTCACTTCCTTCCATTATCTCCACAACTTTATTCATCGATGATCTGTTTGATGGGGAAGGCTGAATACACCACAAGCCCACCAATGTCATCTTTCTAAATATTTTATCGTCTTCGCTGCTGATTCCGTTCTCAATAAGCTTTCTATTGTACCCTTTCTCAAGATCCTTATATATCCATTCAGGAAAGTACATTGAGCTTTCCTTTGATGCAGAGTCTTCTGAAGAGTTTTTGTTCCTTGCTCCTACCATCTCAAGAACTAACATTCCGTAGCTATACACATCTGATTTGTGGGACACTCCACCGTACATTCTTGAAAACACTTCAGGTGCAATGTACCCTATTGTTCCTCTTGTGTCTACTACTGACATTATGCTTTCTTTATTCTCACAAAGCTTAGCGAGGCCGAAATCTGAAACTTTTGGGCAGAGATTGTCATCTAACATTATATTCTGTGGTTTTATATCAAAATGCACAATCCTTTCTCTGCACCCATTGTGTAAATAGTCTAGACCATGAGCAACACCTAGCGCGATCCCATATAGTGCACTTGAGTCTATATCTGATGACCCTTTGTCTGATATGTAGTTATCCAGAGACCCTTTCTCCATAAATTCATATATAATTGCTCTTTTAGAACCTTCATACCAAAATCCAACCAGGGTAACAATGTTGACGTGTGATGTATTGCTCATGCTCGCAACTTCATTGATAAATTCCTCGCCATTATTACGCTTTGAGTCTTTCAAGACTTTTACTGCAACCTTGCGGACATCATGAAGGGCTCCTTCGTAGACAATCCCGAATCCTCCTTTTCCAACTTCATCTGTGAAAGACTTTGTGATTTTCTTGACTTGTGCATAACTATATCGTTTCAGAGGTATGAGTGCTTCGAGATTTTGGTCTCTTACACAACATTTTTTTCAATTTATGCAAAAACAATGCTATCAACACCGAAGCAATTCCAATTCCTGCTGCCATTAAAGCTACACAAATAAGAAAATAAGTGTTGTGAACTCTAATATCACGCAAGACCAAGTCCCTTTGAAAATATCTCACAAGGAAACTACCAATGAAAATCTTTACGCTCCAGTTGATTGCTGCATATTAAAAAAAAATGTGCATCATTAGTATAATACAAAATTTTAATACTCATTAAATGGAAAGGCAAAACAAGTTGTATACATCCTTCGTCGTTGCACATAGACTTGTAAGCTCTGTCTCGGCAGAGACACCTAAAACTCTCAGAAACTGACATCGAACCACAGATACCGCCAGATGTTAAACACTGTTGGCACGATTCACTTTCTCGGATGGTGTAGCTTAAACTGAATCCATTTTCCAAAACGTCTTGTATTTTCACCCTCCGTTGTACAAAGTCTCTATAAACAGAGCTTAGGACGGGAACAGCTCCGGCCTTTATGCAATACTCATTTCCAAAAGTGTCCGATGGTAGAAAGGTAAAATAAGTTACCGAACTTTTGTTGCTTCCTTCACAAGTAAACAAAGAGTTTTCTGATACCGGCAGATAAGCCGGACAAGTGAAAAGACCGATCGTCTTACCCAGAGGATCTAACGCGAATTGACTACTCCCGGTGAAGTTCACAGTTAGATCTGGGCAACCACCCAAGGACAAACCCTCTTCAACAACCGTTATCGTTTGATTCGTCAAATCGAGAGAGTTGACCCGAAGGGAAACGTTTCCAACCTCTAAAGTTAAGAACTGACCATTCTTGCAAAAGAGTTGAAATTCTGTAAGGCCGCAATATTCGGGTTTGTCGACGCCCCAAAAAGGGTAAGTGACGTTTGGAAAGCAGCATCGGACCCGGAGCGCATCGAAGAGGCAGAACACACTCCTCGTACTGTTGATCGGCTGAGAAGCACGACGGTACCGTAGCTGCAAACACTAGGAAGGACAAAGCGAAGAAGAAAGACGTGATCTTCATGTTTAACAGACACGATTATGTGTGTCCAAGTTAATGAGACGCTCGGTCTGTCTTTATTTTTTAATATTATCATACATTTCGGTATGTATGTATTATTAGTGTTTTGTCTAATGTGATTGATGTGTAAAGAAAATGACAAATTTGTTATACTATAGTCAACTTTTAAAAAATAAATAAATGACTATTCTTGAGTCTTTGACAGTTTCAACCAAAGTGTAGAGTATTAAGTAGAGAATTACATCACTTCTTACACATTCATATATATTATGGCTCGGTGATGTATGTAAATGGAGAGACGAACTTTCCTGATTTTTTTCTAAGAGAGAAGAAACCACTAAGAATGAATACTAGACGGACAGATTCTGTGGCTTTTGGGTGCGATCAGCAATTGTTTGGAAAACAGAGTGAATGCCTCACCTAATTAGAAAGGTATGAGACAAAGTCGAGCAGTGAAGTCATATTCACACCGGGTGAATGCATTGGTCAAACCTATAAGCTAAGAGACTATGCTGGTTTCCAAGCAAACTGAAGACTTACACGAAGGTCTAATAAAGCGCTTTGATTCCTAACAACCGAAGCCACCGGAGTAAATGTCAAGTTAATTATTGAGACTGTTCATTTCTTTCTTCATCTAGAAAAGATCTTCTCTATCCACATGCTCTGATGCTCATAATAGGTAAATTTATTGCCTCCAACCAGACTATGATCTATACTCCTCATGAGTCTATCTATTGGTTTAGACCACGAACTCCTGCACGACTTCCTACCCCTAAGCATGACGACATCATGCTCATAAACATATCGACAAATTTATCATCTAGCCCAGCCATGTGCTATGTAGCCAAATTTCTCTAACCAACCCAGGGGCATTCCTGAGATGTCGGAGACTCTAGACAATCCAGTATGGATTTTTAATTTATTTTTTTTTACAAAATCGGGGACCCTTTCCAGTGTAATTTAAAAAAAAAAATCGAGGATCCTAACCCAATGTCTCACTTGGCTACGCTCAAGACCACCCCTGAACCAACCACAAGGTCACATGTCCACAAGGACACATGTCAGTAAGGCTACACGTCCACATAAGTCATGTACCAACAATAATATGAATTATGGATGTTTGATCCTCAATAAAAGATACGTAGGGTGCAACGATGAATTCAAACACATTCCATGATAACACACTTCAATATCCAAACAGCACTCTTGGAAGACGAAACTATCAACTGGAAAGGGACTTACAAGATTATCACCAATGGAAAGGCAGCCAGGAGACACGGCGATCCACCTCTCCTGCTACTATCAATACAAGCAGTGACGCGTATTGTTCCATACTCACATGGCATGGACTAAAGGAAAGACTTCTTGATTTATCAATAACCATAGCCGGGGAAAGAGTATGGTAAACTATCTTTTTCTATCATTTCCCAGAGCTGAGGAGCGAGGACATGACTTGTACCAAATTATACTAACAGTTACACTTATGTTCCTATAGCTTATGTGTGTTAACCGCGTTAAACGCTAATAGTTAGGGTCGGACTGGTTTTTCTCATACCACTTGTCGACACAGATTTTCCGATTAATAGCGGTTGACAACATTTCGAAACAATTATACAAACTGTTATAAATCGTTTTAAATCGTTCTGAACTTCATAAAATCAAAAACTGGTTACAGCTACCGTTTATGGTTGCGGATGAATAAATAAATATCAAACTGTTTTTAAAAATATTTTAAAATTTTAAAAATAGAAATATTATAACTAAAATATATACACATTTTATATATTGATTTAAATTAACAAAAATATCATAAATAAACATAATATTATTAGAAATCATATTATATTAGTAATTACTATATTTATCAAAATAATATGTTTTTAATATTTTATAATGTTATAATATGTTGATATATATTGATAATTTATCAATAAACCACTGCAATATCTCATAATCAACCAGTCACAAATATCTTGTAACACAACAAATTTCAAAGTTGTGTGAGTTATACAAAACGTTTAATCAAACTCTGATAGTTAATATTTCCTCCATTCTACGAAAAAGGTAGTTATAGGGTTTTCCTATACTTCAAGGAAAAAAAATATAATAATAAAATAACCTTACTTATAATGCATAATTTATACATTAAATTTATTATCTTTGATAACTGTTTTAATTAATATTTTCAAAATAGATAAATGGGTTATGAAGGGGTTGATTGGCAAGTGTTTAAAAAGTGTTGTATGATCTTTTTGCAGTCTAAAATTACAAAAAATATAGTTTTAATTCTTCAGGAAAAAAATATTAAGGTACAGTTTTTTCCATTCAACCCAAAATTACACTGAAAACATAAAAAAAAAATATTTCCTCTATTTTTAAAAGATAGTTGTTTTAGGATTTTCACACTTTTTAATAAAACACATTAAACTTAATTATAAATGCATAGTTTTCTGTAATTTTATATTTTTATATTTTTAAACCAATAAGATTTTATAAAATGCAATCAATATTTTTGAACTTCACAATTATTCATTATTAGTTGACAAAAATTTCATTGGAAATATAAAAAAATTATCTCTTAAAACCAAAAAATTTCTCTAGAACTACCATCTTTCAGGAACGGAGGGAGTACTATCTTTTTGAAATAAATAAAAATCTCAAAACTATTATCTTCGTTGGAACGGAAAGAGCAATAACTAATATCAATTACATATGAAACGTGAAAAGATGAGAAAACAAAAAGAAAATAAGGTAGTTCAGGTAAATCAATCAGTTGTATGAAAGTGTAAAGGAAATTAGTGATCTAGATTAATTCAATTGTCAAACTAAACACAAACGCGCAAAGTATCAAGAAGACAAGATGGTGACAAGTAAAGTTTCCAAATATCTTAAAAGCAAAGGTCATGCATGAGTTCAGGGGGGTAAGGAAGTATAGGCTTAGTTGATAAATTAGCTATTTAATTTAAATGGTTAATCAATATAAAGTAAACTTAGCATTTAAAAAAATTTAATGATCAAATCAGGGTTGTAGTTAGTAAGATTTGGGAAGATCTTGCCATGTCTAAACAAATACTTAATTTCAACGTCAATCACGCCAACACTTTATACTTGATGTTAATCTATTGACATTAAAGTATTTTGGTGGGACCTCAATTATAGCCTGATTAATCATACATAACGCATAGATCAATATATTAAGAAAGCAGATCAAAGATCTATTCAATAAATTTGTTATCTTGTAATTATTTCATCAATGTTAAGAAAACAAATAGTAAACAAACTTCCTTTATGTCCAATCAACTAATTGAACGGTTCAAACCCGTGACATGGTTGAAAATGATAAGATTAGGAATATGCTTATATGTACTAAACTAATTAAATTATGTATAAAATCAATGCTTTACGAGGTGTGTACGTAGACCTGCCTTTATATTATCGTTATGTGTATTTTACACATATCGTATGACATATGTGATACACACGTTTAATCAATCATACGTGTATGTGTCAAAGCATAGAAGATGGAAAATGGAGCATCAAACCAATTAAAAACGATTGTAAAAATATTTGGAAACATGTCATAAGCACTGCATAACAAAGTGAGTGGACCAACCTAGACTCCATAATTATTTCAATTGTGATTAAAATATAAATAACCAAATCTTAATTATAAGTATATGCACATGCAAACTCAGGGGTTGATCCCATTTCAGTCTTTATTCTCCTCTTTCCATTTACAAAAGACTTGCAAACCTCTCTCTCCCCCTTTGTCTCCCCTCTTTTTAGCTGTACATACATACATATATGGCGACAGATGCATCCTCTTTGAAACTCTTTGGTATAAACCTTCTTGAAACAACCTCGGATCAAGATCGATCGCCCGAACCAAGATCCGAACCTGAACCCGAGTCACGGAAGTACGAGTGTCAATACTGTTGCAGGGAGTTTGCAAATTCTCAAGCTCTTGGTGGTCACCAAAACGCTCACAAGAAAGAGCGTCAGCTTCTTAAACGTGCACAGATGCTAGCTTCTCGTGGTCTGCCACGTCATCACAACTATCATCCTCACACGAATCCGCTTCTCTCCGCCTTCGCTCCGCCCCATATGATGATCTCTCCTTCTTCCTCGACTTCTAAGTGGCTCTACGGTGAGCACGTGTCGTCACAAAAAGCAGTTGGGCCTATGTATTTTTACGGTGGATACGAAAGAAGGGGGTTTTACGGAGGAGGGATGGAGACTATGGCCGGAGAAATTAGGGCTCACGGTGGATCTTTGCCGGAGATGAGGAGGTTTACCGGAGAGAATGATCGTAGTAGCGAAGTTAAGTTAGATAATGGTATTGGACTTAACCTCCATTTAAGTCTTGGGCCATAATTGATTTTAAGTTGGCCGAATTAGAATCTGTGATATACACTACTCGGATTATTTTTATAGAGTAAATTTTCTGTGGTGAATTTTATTCCTTACTTTACAAGATCACCTGTCCTATGTATCATGTATGTGTTTGCTTTCACTTTTTTATTCATCTTGTAAAAATGCTTTGTGAATGTCTTATTATTTTGTCAATTTGAGTTCAATTATTAAGTCATCCGTATATACATACATATATAGGAAAATATTGTCACCAAGTCGATTTCAAATTTCAAATAGAGGTTGCAGAGGAGTTTTATACTTCATAAAATGTGTTAACCACTCTTCACGAATGTGTTAGGTTCCAGACAGCATGTGATCTATGTGTATACTCTTTTGGGTTGGAGCATTGTTTTGGACATGGTTAAACCATACCGAAAAAAAAAACCATGAACCGGAGACATGTCCGGATTGAGTAGATAAAAACTCGGTTTATTTGTAATTTATTATTAAAAATTATTTTAATTGTTTTTAATTTTTTAAATTATTATAATTATTACAAATTAAAATTTCTCATTTTATGATATTCGATTTAATTTCCATAACACATGGTGATAAATATTTAAATTCAAATATTGATTTTATATTTGAAATCAAAATATTAGTTTTATATTTGATTATCATTTTGTTTGTACTTAAATTTTATTTCATAATTTTATATTGAAAATTTAATAACTAAATATAATTATGTTTGTAAAATTTAGTGAAGTTAATTAGTAAAACATTTAAATCTAATTTTTATTTTTATTCTTATTGAACCTAGTCAAACCATATTGACCTATGGCCCCAAAGAAAATTTGGTTTGGTTACCGGTCAGATTTAAAAACATTGGTTCTGATCCTAACCGAATTGAACAGACTCGTATCTGGTCCAGCCTCCAGGGAAGAAAATGACTTGTCCGTCAATTCACATCTTGAAGTACTCCTTGAGCATTGGATCTTATTTGATGAATGTTTGTTTTTTATTGTGTTAAAAGATTGGTTTTCAAATGAAATAAACACATTGAAAAAAAAAACTTACTTTGATTGTTTGTTCTTCTTTTTCTTCTTCTCACTAAGATTGCATAATTTCTTATAAACGAAAGTGTTAAATCTTAACCTGAACAATAGAACTAGGACAATTTGAACCGATTTGAATCTGATTCTAACCAAATTGAAGCGACGCATCTGAACCTGATTAAAAATCACTAAACAAAAGCAGTTGAAAACGATGATTTAGATGTATAAAACATTTCAAAATTGTAAGTAAATAGATTAATTCACAGAATCAAAGATTTAATCTCTTTCTTCAACTCATTAAATAGTTCGTAATGTGTAAAAATTCAGTGCCCTTTTTTGTATCCCATGATGCAACCTTGATGATATGGTTTCACAAAACCCGCCTTATTATGTTTCGTTGATTTGATCAGGAGATTCATATGGACTGTTTTGAGAGGCCGTGTATACAACAAATCGCCTTATATAAATTTTTATCCCAGAGGTGTTGAATAAAACTGTTACTATACTACAAAATACGATTATACCGCTAACAACTCATTTATAACCTTTATAAAATGTACTTTATTGTTTTATAGAAGCAAAATATACCTTTCTCACTTTACGTATGAGAAAAAAGACATGACAACTAACTAAAAATTATTTGTTCTTTTTGATCATTTCTATTTGATTTAATTTAGTACTAAGCTGTTCAAACTAATACCTAAAATAGAAAATTGACATGTCGATCTGGATGGATAAGGAAAAAAAAGATGAAATTTAGATCACTGATACGTGGAGAATGAAAAAACACTGTTAATTCTTACGGTCTTATAATGTTTTAATCTGAATTTAAGAGAATCAGATTTATGATACATTTTAAATTAAAGTTTTTTCGTTAGCTTTTTTGGTTAATTTTTTTTTTGTTAGTTTTTCTAACAAATAGCAGGAAATATAGTTATATTTTCGCAGCGATCTTATCATTTGCATCTCCATCTTTAGTTTCGATCTAGATAAAATGCCAGCACATGTGCGACTTTCTAAAATACAAATCCTAAAATTGCAATCTTCTATTAGTATATATATAGTGGTGTCAAACTGGTGATAATCAAAACACACACCGACGAGAAACACAAACACAAACAAGACACACACAAAGCAATGAGTTATCCTCGACAAACAAGAGGAAACAGAGTACTCCCCTCTGTTTCCACACTTCTCCTAAGTATCCTCTTATTCATCTCCAAGCCATCGAACGCCCAATCTTCTTCTCCAAAGTTCGCATGTGATGTCACCAAAAACCCTTCTCTGACCGGTTATGGATTCTGCAACACGGGTCTGAAGCCCGAAGCCCGAGTCGCCGATCTTGTCGGAAGATTAACTTTGGAGGAGAAAATCAGATTTCTTGTGAGCAAAGCTACCGGCGTGAGCCGTCTTGGGATTCCAGATTATAACTGGTGGTCGGAGGCACTTCACGGAGTTTCTGATGTCGGAGATGGTTCTACTTTCAAAGGTCTGGTCCCTGGTGCGACTAGCTTCCCTCAAGTTATACTCACTGCTGCTTCCTTCAACGTATCTCTCTTCCAAGCCATTGGCAAGGTGAAAGAATGAAAGATACTGTTTCTTGGTGTACAAGTAATAGAAAAAAGTCTTTTTCTCATGCTTCTAGTTTTTCAATAATACTTTTTTTATTTATGGCGTGGTTTTAAGGTTGTGTCAACGGAGGCGAGGGCAATGTACAATGTTGGAGCAGCTGGATTAACATTTTGGTCACCGAATGTGAACATATTCCGTGACCCGAGATGGGGAAGAGGTCAAGAGACCCCAGGCGAGGACCCCACACTCGTTAGCAAATACGCGGTGGCTTATGTTAAAGGTCTTCAAGGTACTGACGGTGGAGATCCTAACCATCTTAAAGTTGCCGCTTGCTGTAAACACTACACGGCCTATGATGTTGATAACTGGAAAGGCGTCCATCGCTACACTTTCAACTCCGTGGTAAGAAAAAGAGTTCACATTCATATCCATAGAATCATGTTATGGGTCACACTAAAAACATTTATTTCTTCTTTGTGTTGATTAGGTGAACCAACAAGATATGGATGATACGTTTCAACCACCATTTAGGAGCTGTGTGGTTGATGGAAATGTGGCTAGTGTCATGTGTTCTTACAACCAAGTTAACGGTAAACCAACATGCGCTGATCCCGACCTGCTTTCTGGTGTGATCCGCGGTCAATGGAAGTTAAATGGGTAAGAATTTTCTTTACATTGTTTCAAACTGTGTAAGGTTTAATTTTTTCAAATCATAGACGTGACCAGAGGAAATTTGGCTTGGTCCCTAAATGTTAAAGAGCTATTTCATATAAACCTCCATTGCCCTAAAATCATCGAACTTTTTTATTAATATTAATCTATTTTTTTTGGGTTTATGTTATTAGGTACATTGTTTCGGACTGTGATTCAGTAGAAGTGATTTACGCGAGCCAGCACTATACCAAGACTCCAGAAGAAGCTGTGGCCAAATCTATGTTGGCAGGTTTGGATTTGAATTGTGATCATTTCACTGGTCAACACGCAATGGGTGCAGTCAAGGCCGGTTTGGTAAACGAATCAGATGTTGACACTGCAATTTCAAACAACTTCGCGACTCTGATGCGTTTAGGATTCTTCAATGGTGACCCCAAGAAGCAGCCTTACGGTAATCTTGGTCCTCAGGACGTTTGCACAGCTGAGAACCAAGAACTCGCTAGAGAAGCTGCAAGACAAGGCATTGTGTTGCTCAAGAACTCTAATGGTTCGCTTCCATTTTTACCTTCTGCGATTAAAACGCTAGCAGTTATCGGACCAAACGCTAATGTCACTGATACAATGATCGGCAACTACCACGGTAAATTAAAAATTAAATCAAGTAATAATTTGTGTCAACGATTCAGATTTGGGCTTAAAATATGTAAAACGAAATTGTTGTTTTCAGGCGTACCGTGCAAGTACACAACACCATTTCAAGGACTGGTGGAAACAGTGTCGGCCACGTATCAACGGGGCTGTCCTAACGTGGCGTGCACGGAGGCGGATATAGATTCAGCTACTTCGTTAGCGGCTTCAGCTGATGCAGTTGTGCTAGTGATGGGAACAGATCTATCCATTGAGAGGGAGGACCATGACCGACTCGACTTGCTCCTTCCCGGGAAACAGCAACAGCTTGTGACTGAGGTGGCTAAGGCTGCGAAAGGACCGGTGGTGCTTGTCATCATGTCCGGTGGAGGATTAGACGTTACTTTCGCCAAGAACAATGAGAAGATCACAAGCATCATGTGGGTCGGGTTTCCTGGTCAAGCCGGTGGTCTCGCCATTGCTGATGTCATCTTTGGTCGTTATAATCCAAGTAAGAAAGACACTGTTCTCCAAAACAAAACCAATTGGTTTGGTTTTACGACTATGATTCACTAACCGGTAACTTTTGGTTTTATTTTCGGTTTAGGCGGAAAATTGCCAATGACGTGGTATCCTCAGTCCTACGTGGAGAATCTTCCGATGTCAAACATGAACATGAGATCCGATAATTCAACCGGATATCCGGGTCGAACTTACCGATTCTACACTGGAGAAACAGTGTATGCCTTCGGAGACGGCATCAGCTACACTCAATTCAACCACCGGCATATCAAAGCTCCCCGACTCGTCTCCCTCGGTCTTGACGCGAGCCACCCTTGCCGATCTTCAAAGTGCCAATCAGTGGACGCCATCGGACCCTACTGCGGGAAGACTTTCGAAGTCCAGCTTAGAGTAAGGAACGCTGGAAACAGAGAAGGGAGCCACACGGTGTTTCTGTTCATGACGCCACCGGCTGTGCACAGATCACCGGTTAAGCATCTGCTAGCGTTCGAGAAGGTGCATCTCGGGAAGAAGAAAAAAACGGTGGTGAGCTTTAAGGTGGATGTGTGTAAAGATCTGAGTGTGGTTGATGAAACAGGGAAGAGGAAGATCGCGTTGGGGAAACATGTTCTCCATGTAGGAAGCTTGAAGTACTCCTTGTACATTATGATCTGATGTAATTCAATTTGTTTTATATAATGTTCAATGTTATAGTTTCTACAAGAAATTAAAATTTACTGAATAAAAAACTGAAAACGTTGATTGTTCATTCTTCTTCTTCTTCAACTTTTCACTTAGATCGCACAAGTTCATTTAACTAAAGCATTATTCTTTTAACTGGAGTTAGGCCGGATTAAACCGGAATTAATGACGATCATTTGGGCCCCACACAAAAATATGACCGTTACGAAAGTAAAGAAAAAGGAAAGGGTAAAAACGTCCATACATCAAAATTTTCAAAGGGAAGGCTCTCTTTCTCTCTCAATCAGACCGTTACGAAACGATACACAAAGAAACAAAATCTCTTTCACAGTTCAAAGTCAAATCTCTAAACAAATCCTTGTGAGGAAGAAGACAAGAACAACACACCGTGCAAAAACAATCTCGAGATTTTGATCACACCATCAGTGTAATGGAGGATACGACGATTTCAAACCCAAGCATGATGGAACCTCTTTTATTCCCCATCAACGATCCGATGTCTCTCCTACTTTCTCAAAACTCCTCCGATAACAACAACAACAACAACAACAATCTCTTCGGGTTCGTGAGAGGTCCCAGATACGGAGAGTACGCCACGTTGCGAGAATCCAAGCTTCGGTTGAAACGAGAGTACGAGACGATACTAAAGGAAGAAGAAGAGAGGTTCTTCGGCGGCGGCGGAGAGAAGAACAAGAATAATCAAACGAGATTCGGTTTCACAAGAGAAGACGAAATTAGGGTTTCTCCGGAGAAGAAGACGAGATTTGGTTTTAAATACAATCCAGCCCCTAATCCGCGGAGAATGTCTTCCTCCTCGTCGTGTTCGTTGGCTCAGTCTGTTCCTGACTTCTCCTCCATGATTCGTAAGGAAAATCGCCGTCCGGCGAACTCGAATTTGCTTCCAAGGAGAACGGATCTCACTCCGCCGCCGTCTAAGAGCGGAAGAAACGGGGCCGTTTTCGGATCGGCTAGAGGAAGCATGAGTGCTGGAGATAAGAAGAGGATGGTGCGTAAGAGCTACGCCAACGTCGAAGATCTGAAGAAAGTATCAATGGCTGCAGCTTCTGGAATTAATGGTGGTGGCGGAGGAGGAAGGAAATCAATCGGCGGTGGTGGTCGGAAATCAATTGGTGGTAGTGGTGGTGGTCGGACTATTCTAGGTTACAGACAAATCTATTGATCACTCTTTGTCACACAACTTGATTGTGTTTCTTTTAAGATTTTTTTTAGGTTTTGGTTGATAAACATTGTTCCTTTTTTTTTCTTGATCCTGGTTTTGGTGATTGGTATGTGTGTGATCAGATCAGGTGTGTGATAGAACTTAAAGCTTGCGAAGTTATTAGAAAGCTAGTGAATAGTTGCATTACACAAAAGCTAATTCTTCTGACTAAAAATTACTTTGGTTTGGTTCTAAAAGAGATCAATTGCTAACTCTCCGACCAAACAGCAAAGTATCTCATAAGCTATCTCTGATCCAACTCCTAACGAATGGGTTTCAAGCTCCATCCAGTTCTCCATCTCAATATCGATGACTTCATCCATATCAATCCGAGCCAATGCTGCCCACTTTGGAACTTCCTTAAGAACACCACGAATCAGCGAGGAAGGTTCAGCACTTGGTGAAGGTTTTAATCCGCAGGAAATGTTTCTTTCTTCCAAGTGTTCGATCATGGCATCGACAAGGAACCCTCCGGTTATGCCAGTGAGATTAACAAGGTGCTCAGAACGAGCTGCGTAAACCATGAGTTCGTCGAAGAGTTCTGGTCCAATGAGGTAGTTGTCTTGTTTAGTGGTAGTAGTACCACCAAGTGACAGCTCGGTGTGGAGTATGACTTCTCTTGCGTTGGTGAGTCTCTGCTGTGTTGATATGAGACCTGTATTGCTTAAACACTTCAGGACGTTAGAGACATGGCTGATAAGACTTGTGATGGCTTGATAATTACCCCTGCTTGTTAAGTTCTTGAACAACGCTGCGGAGTCTTCAAGAACGTCCCAATCGAGTTCCGGAACTACAAATATCATAACAACAGTTTAAGGTTTCAGATACAATAACTGATGTTTTTGCAGAAATTAAGTACTGTCCGAGTAATTTCATGTACCTGAGATGTTGTCGAAGCTATTTGAAAAGCAACTCTCGTTGGAGAAAGATGCGTCAAGTACAGAGCCAGGGCTAGTGTAATCGCTGTTTGCATTTCCTATCGAACTCCACATCTCTGTTTTGCCTTTCATCTGCAAGAAAGCAAGAAAACAAGAATGAATAGAAGATAACAAATACTAAAAATGTGTAAAGTCGATTCAGACTACAAAAGCATACCTGACAAGCTGTTTCTGCATAAGGCTGCTCTTGTGCTATTGAAGATAGCAACTCATGGAGAATCAAAGATGCAGGTTTATTAGGCAATGCACTTCCTGTTGTGGATTCATCTTCTTCTTGAGAAGCCAACTCTTTCAACTTTTGCTGAATCAAACACACAGTACTAGCATCAAGTGGTGTTCTATGAGGGGAACCATGTTTCAGTGGAGAAAATGCGGTTCCATGGCTACAAGCGCAAGAGCTTTCAACATCTAATCGTCTTGACACTGGACTCATAGAGCTACTTCCTTGTCCTTGCCCACTTACACAAGCTAGCCTTCTCTTTCGTGCTGGAGTGCTAAACCCTGATCTATTAGAAGCTTCTTCAACTCTAGTGTGAGAATTTCTCTGCAAATTCAAATCAGGCTTTTCAAATCTTTCCCTGGAATGATGATGATAGTTGCTGCTAGTTGCAGCTCTATTCATGGCAACAAAGTCTTTCTCTTTACACTTGGTTGCATTTACAGATGAGGAAGAACAACCTCTTTTGCTCTGAAAGGTGTAAGATTGAGCTACTAGTGGAGGAAACCTTGCAGGATGTAGAGACTTCTTCTCCATTGGATCCGTGAAGTCTCTACCTTTACCAGACACAACAGACATGGATGGTTCTTGATTTCTCCAAAACACATTTCTTTTACTCTTTTCAAAAGGCATTGATTCTGCAACACACGCCATGTTGTTTCCAGTCTCTTCAGCTATCTGACTAGAACCATGAACATCAACAAAGCTACCACAAGCTTTACAAGAAGCAACATTATTGTTATAATCAGGTGAAACAACAACTTCAACTAGCTTTTTCCCAACATTATTGCACCTTGTAACGCCTGTGGAACCTGGATAAGCAATGGCATATTTAGCATTTCTCCTTCCCGGTTCCAGAATCTTAACAGCAGCGTCAACCAACCTAGAGTTACGTCTGTTATGAAGCCTGGGGCTTCTAACAGGAGAAGCCAGTTTCTGATGCTGATGATGATGTTTCCTAACACGGGTCAAAACGTTCTTAATCTGCATTGCTTCGGATCCAAACTTCTTCACCATAACACCACGCCTATCACACACACCTGTGATAGTTCTCTGCATCTTCTGTGGCCTTGACTTATCAAAACCATTATCTACATCTTCTTCTTCCTCACCAAACAAACCACACTTATTGCTGTCCTGAATCTGATGTGACGGTTTCTTCTTCTTGCCTTTGTCTCTGTGAGTAGATGGTATTGAGTCAAGTCCCATCAAACGAGCTACCAAACTAGGAGATCTCATTTCATGCTTTTTGAGCTCCACAAGTTCACCTCGGTTTGGGAAACTTCCTCTGTTCTCATCATCAATCTTCAGAAAAAGACACAAGTAAACAAGTTAAAACAGTTGCTACTTAATTTAAACTAAAGATATAAACTNGGGGGGGGGGGGGGGGGGGGGGGAGAAATATTAACCAGATTAAGCTTAGAATTGAGCATTTTGTCATCCCTACCAAACCTCTTTGAACCTTGTTTCCCTGAGAAAAAATGCAATAGAATATTCTCTTTCATTTTCAGACACAAGTACACAACCATAGAGAAACTGAGACAGAGACAGACTAATAAAGACTAACCAGGGAAGAGTGATTTGCGAGAAAAGAGCTTATTTTTAGCGAAGCGTCGGTTCCAGTCGAAGAGCTGGAAGAAAACACCGACGCAACCGCCGAGTCTATTTGGCCGTTTCTCTGTTATGGCCGAACACGTCACCGTTTTATCCACCGTCTCCTGTAACTCTCCCGTCATCACAAACGAAACCTTTAACAACCGACAGACAAAAGATAACTAACTCCTTTACAGACACATTGAATATTGCAAGAATCTATAAAATAAGACACAGAGGTGAAACAAAACTACTTTCTTTGAATTCTGATTCTGTTAAAGAGAAAAATAAAAAGTGTCTCAGCCTTTGTGAAACTTTGGAGCTCGTGAAGAAGAAGAAGAAGACTCTCTTTTAAGAAAAGCAGAGAAGATGATGAGTGTACATTTGCATTATCGATAGCTTAGTTTACGAGAATATGGAAAGAAAGGAGACAGTTGGAACCGAAGCTAAACGACAATTGTACAGCAGAAGAAGAAAAAGTCGCTCTGATTAAGAGCTTTTTTTAAAAAAAAAGAAACTTAAAGAAGATAACAGAGTGTTTGTCAGAAAAATGAAATTAGCGGGTAAATATTCGCGGTTTGGAGTTAAAAAGGTGAAAGGAGACAAATAACGAAACGATAGTGACCAAGTGTTGTGACTGAAAGAGAGATGTGAGAGAGCTTAAAACGTTCTTTTTTTAACTGTGAGATTCTCTTCTGCCCTCTGTCACTGGCGGTGAAAGGGGCTCGAGAGAGATTGCTACAGCTTTTTTCCTATTTTACTTGCAGAAGAAGAAGAGAGAGTGAGCATGCGTACAAAAGGTTAAGTAGCTGATAGAAGTTTAGACTTGGTAAAAACTAGACTAGAGAACATAAAAGAAACTATCAAGGAGAAAAAATAATAGATTTATTGTTTTTTTTTTGTATAGAGTGATGAAGCTCGAATAAGGTTTTTGTATTTGGGAGTCGTTGTGAGAATCGACTAACATGAAATTGTGGTTTAAGGGTTCGAGGAGGGTTTCTGTTTCTCGTTCCTGACGAATCCAAGTTTCATCCCTAGTCGTCCATTTTTCCAACTTCCAACTCGAGCTTTGGTTTCTGTTCCCCATTGGTACAACAATGCATTTTTTTCTGTTATCAATATTGCACTGGGAAAATAGAAATCAACAGTAACTTTTTTTCTACAATTTTTCATCACAGTTTAAAATATTCTTTCAGAATCTTGTATTACATGTGTTCGAAAGTATACACAATAATCTGCATTTTGGCCTAAAGTATGGTCCAGTGGTTACTAACTTTTATCAACAACTAACCAAAGTTGCTGCCAGTTGGTGCTGCACTAATCAAGATTAAGTGCCTTATAACATTTTTTGCTAAATTGTTTTTTTTTAAAATATATTTAGTTTCCATTTTCCATGAAAAAATGTAATGGACTAACATATGAATTGATGTACAAAAAGTTTGAAACTTTTACGTGTAATAAGTCAGGATAATCAGAGTTGCGTCGTTGTCGGGTGTCTGACGATTCTGAGGATATGTCACGGACAAATAACCTACCTATACACGCTAGGAATCTCTAGCACATCCCCACACTTCCCTTCAATCACAGTACCAATTATTTTCTTCTGGTACACATTAATTCAATATAAAAACTATTTTGTTTAGCTATAAAATATTTTGTTTCTTTTTTTTTACTAGCAGAACTGCTGACCCAAGTCAAGACAATTTCTAAAGGAAACGAAAAAATAAGTGGTTTTAAATTTTGTCAAAATGACAAATAGTGAAACCATTCTTACTATTTGAGAAAGTAATATCTTGACCAACATGAGAAAACTACTGGTGCTTTATCTAGAACTTTGTCTGATTAAACATCAAGGTGAAAGTGAAATGGTGGTGATTTCATTTCTTCTTCTGTATTTTTGCTGCCAATATACATATTGTTCGTGTCTAATTTTGGTTTTTACATCCAGCTATTGAAAGAGTTAAGAATTTTTATTAACTACTATCCATAGTGTTT
This sequence comes from Erucastrum elatum, assembly GCA_900406325.1. Lineage (NCBI taxonomy): Eukaryota > Viridiplantae > Streptophyta > Magnoliopsida > Brassicales > Brassicaceae > Erucastrum > Erucastrum elatum. Next base: position 29,594 of record OVBX01000055.1, on the reverse strand, counting down.
CTAGATATTGGTTTAACCAAAACTATTCCCTCCGTTTCATAATACTTGATATTTTACTTTATTGCACAAAGATTAAGAGAATTACATCTTTCTAAAAATGTATTTTAAAAACTGAATTTTATAATCATCTACTAAATTATAAAAAATGTTGTAAATTTTAATTAGCTGAATAGTTTCCAATAAAATTAAAGTTAATCTTAAAACATCAAAACTTCATATAAATTAAAACTTCCTCTAAAACATCATATATATTGAAACGGATGGAGTATTAGTTTAAATCATTCTAAAATTGGTTTAAACTATTTTAAATCAATTAAAATTGTTTAAAATGATCTGAACTAGTTTAAATCGGTTAAATTAAATAACAATGTTAGTATAAATTCATAAATCTGACATTTTTGTATACCTAATTTTAATAATTTATTAAAATAATTTTATACTTAAATCTAAAAATAAATAAAAAAATCTTATATAAATATAATATATATATATATATATAATAAATCAGTAATTCATTAATAATGAGGTCATATCTAGTTTTTCGAATAATCCGCTTAGTGATAATAGTCTACAAAACATCTAGTTACTGCCTAAAGATTTATTGAACATTGCTGTCAATTAAAATGCTAACCAGTTTTAATCTGTGGTTTCTCTTAACCATTGAGTTATTTGATTAGACCAGTAGAATAATACAGTGTAGATGATCATAACCCCCAATGACCAATTGTAGATAACATTTAAAAATTAAATTTCCGAAGGTTACTTTTATTTACTAAATTTATAAAAACGGAAAATCTTACGACGGTCAGAAAAAAAAAAGGAAAATTGAGAGACTTGGATACCAAGAAAATATAAGGGTAGAGAACATATCTTATCAGGAATTGATTTTACAGTACCTCTCTTTATTTTAAGCTCACAGTCTCGAAACAATTTTCCCCAGTTCCCTTTCAGTTTCGTTGCTTCCAAACAACATTGAATTTTATAACATTTACACCAAAAAAAAACATTGAATTTGATAATTGTATCTCAGAAGATTATATTAATTTAGTAAAGTTTTGAAAAGAAATAAAATTTGCATGTTGAAGAAAATGGAAAATCCTATAACGGTTAGAAACAGAAAACAAAGAAAAGGAAAGTTGGAAGAGGCGCCAAAGTAAGTAAGTAAACGCGAAGAGAAACATCACAACGAGACCAAATCTACCAGGAATTTGGTTTTAGATACGCTCTCTGTATATACAAGCAAATACGATCACATTCTCAAACACTTTCGTTCGCTTACAAACCCTATTATTCAGTCAGAAAGAGAGAGCGTTAGTAAAACACACAGAAGGAACGAGAGGTAAAGGATGGAGAAGCATGAGTTCTTAGAAGTGTTTGAAGCTGCAAGTAAAGCTGCAAAATCTGCTTTGAGAGGAGACGTTAAGAACTCATCTCCAGCGGTCTCTAGGTGCGTCGAAGCCATAAAGCGTTTGAGAAAAGCTCCAGAGTCACTTGCTTACGAGATGGTCGTCGATCGCAAGTACCCTCAAATTGGAAAGAGTCACGTCCTTTTCACGGAGCACAAAAACCCTAGAATCCAGTCCGAGGGAAAGATTCTTTACACTCTCTGGATGAGATATCTCTACGCAACGGGAAGGAAACAGAGCTCACGACCTCGCGATCGTCGTCGTCCGGTTGTAAAGAATAAGAAGAATCTTGTAGTTGTGGAGGAGATGCAGATTTCGACGACGACGGGGAATTCTAACCGAGACAAAGTGCGTGAGATTCTTCACAAGTCCTTGTCTAAAGCCGCTAACGAGGTTCATGTTGCTGGGATGAAGGAAAGAGTGGTTTCTAGCGATTCTTGGACTGTGGCTGCTTCGGTTGAATCTGCTATGTTTGAGAGACTAGGTTCTTTCGAGGGCGCTCAGAAAGCAAAGTACAGATCCATTCTTTTCAACATGGGAGACAGCAGCAATCCAGACCTGAGGAGGAAAGTACTACTTGGCGAGATTAGTGGAGAAAGACTAGTGACTATGAAGAAAGAAGAGATGGCGAGCAACAAGATTCAGTTGGAAGTTCAAAAAATCAAAGAGAAAGCCAGAGACAAGGAAGAGAATCGCGTAAAGAGTATGATCATGTTTCAGTCAGACAATATGATTATGACTTAGCAGAATATATAGATTCTCATTGTGTATACGTACTATATTATTCTCTTGCGTTGTTGGTGTGAACGTAAACACTTTAAAACCCTCGTGTTTAATTTGTAGATGTCTTGATTCATTGTTAAAAACAAACATATGTCCTGAGTCTGATTACACAATCTGATTCAATGACTGATCCCAATCCTTATGAGGTTCATGTGTTTTTTGTTTGTTTGTTGAGAAGACTCCCTTGTATATTGACAGTTATACTAAACTATGTATAAACGGATTTTCCACCAATTTTCTGCAAAGTTTCCGGTTTTGTCTCGTTTAATACAACATCGTCATCTCCAAGGGAAAACTGTATATGGTATGATGATTAGAGTTTTGAAGAGACTCTTGGAAAGAGAAGGTTTCCACACAAATAAACTGACGACAGTAGTCCCAAACGATTTTACCGAAAAACCCATTGAAATTAAACAAAAAGACAAAGCAGCTGAATCACAAGTGCTCATAGTAAAAGCTATGATCTCTGAAAACTCATTTTTCATTGGCTCCCCTAATGTTTTAATCCTCCTCGCTCTTATTTTCAGCCACCACCTTTTCCGACACAACATGTTCGTTGCTACACTCAACTTGGTCATCCTGGACTGACTTTTCCAAGTGTTGCGGATCCTGATAGTCTGATGTATCATCTAAGGCTGGTGAATCTGCTTCTGTCGAAGGAAGTTTGGTATTAACTCCGACAATTTCAGGTTCAGAACTCTTACTACTCTCAACTGAGTCTTCCTTCGTTTCAACAAGATGATCATCCGATGAGTTTTTGTCATTCTGACTTGTAAGAAGAGCTTCTTCGTTGAGAGATGACTCTACTGTTTCCTTTTCGACTTCTTTGCTGTCAGAGGCACGATCAGATTCAAGATGTTGATCATCAGCTTCTTCTGCAAGTGCTGATGTATTTGATTCATTATCCTGAATGGAAGAGCTCACAGGAAAGCCTGTTTCCTCTTCAGTAGTACTTTCTGCCTTTGATCCTGATTCATTATCCTGAATGGAAGAGCTCACAGGAAAGCCTGTTTCCTCTTCAGTAACACTTTCTGCCTTTGATCCTGATTCATTATCCTTAATGGAAGAACTAACAGGAAAGCCTGTCTCCTCTTCGGTAACACTTTCTGTCTTAGATCCCGAACCTTCAAGATTTGTGGAAGCAGGAAAAGACTGGAATGTATCCCAATCATCATCATCATCATCATCATCATCTTCGTCATCATTTTCTTGGTCGGTTCCAGTTTCTACTGTGCTAGCCTGATTCAATGATGTTGGCACAGTCGAAAATTTTTCTGCTTTAACAACAACAGCAGAAGAGGTAATTTTCTCAGGTGTTGCTACCACAGGTGCTGGTAATTTGATATCCATTGGTGGAACCAAGGATTTTGGCTTCAGAGAGGAGCTATCTTGAGAGACGGAAGCACGGATGATATCCTAACATCAGATGGACAAGGAAGCCAATTAGTCAAATTTTGGCATGAAAAATGCTTAACCCCACAAGAAATATTAACTAATTCGATCCTGATTTTAAGCTTCTATGCTATAGAAAAGTTTGAATCATCAGGAAGATAAGTTATGAAAACGTTCTTATTACTCAAAACGCATATCAAACCACAGATTGAATGGATTCACGAACCTGAAGCTGCTGCCGGTGAGTGGTTGGCAGCGACAGCAAAACATCCTTAAAGTGAATAGCCGAAGAAGATAACTGAGCTAGATGGGAAACAAGCCGCACAGCTACATTTCTTAACTCGAGGACTTCCTGGTATTGATCCATAAAAATACAAGAAGTTGAAGTTTACGAACTGCGTTAATAGGGAGCAACACATTTCTAATGCAGAATTTACAGGCCGGGATATGAACGGAACCTGAGAAACGCCATCTGAAGTCTTAGAGAAAACCACAAGAACAGATTCAAGAAAAAGGCTCATGAATCCCTTCTGAAGTTCATCAACATTTGAGTGCATCTGAAGTAGCATTACGAACCGCAAGCATTCACCAGCTATAACCACCGATTCCTTATTCATTGGTTTCTATCCAAAAGAAAAAGAATAAGAAACAAGTCAGTTACCATAGTCCTTAAACATAAAAGAAGAATTTCACTTTTTTTTGTTGGTACTGGAAGGAAGAAACGAGAAAACAACCAGAAGCGCCCTCTGCATCAGACTGACAATATCTCCAATAAGCTCCCCAACAAAGAAGATCACAAAAAATTTCTCTTCTGTGTTGTTGTAACGCTGTACCAAGCTTTTTAGCACTTGTAAGGCAGTAGCTTGAACCTGCATATTTTTGAATCCATACTGTTAAGAGCTTGATAACTAATCTATGACAAGAATGCCACACTCAGTTACCTGCATACTGGAATCTTTAACTACTGCTGCTATGCTAATGTGGCAAGTTTTCAACACCGCATTACAGATAGAATTGGTCTCAGTTTCATCTCCTGGACAGTGAAGCTCGTAGGCAAACTTAGCCAGTGAAAAAAGTTGTTCCACACAGAACGCAAGCTTCAACTGAAGAAGCTTGCGTAACCCTGATCTCTTGGTGTCCACAAGATGGATACCGTCAATACAATCTTTAGTCAGATCACCAACCATGTGGACACAAGCACCAAACATCGCTCCTAGATGGACACTACTATCCGCAGCACCAGCATCTGTAATTAAACGATTCCATTAAACAATGATTACAAACTTCTCAAGGTGTCCGATTGTATATGCCTTCATCTAAGAACAAGTTAATTTTTCGGCCTATGTAGCTATAGTGTCCCATATTTATCATACTATCACATTAACTGCGGATTCAATTTTCATACCAGCAGAAGGTTTCTGTGTTCTGGTAAGGTTAAGCAATAACTCATTGGTGGACTTCACAATCTCAAGAGCTTTTGGTAAGTAGGCGTCAGTGGGGACTTGCCGGATGCACTTGTACCCACTTAACAGTAACGCCAGAGGTGCCGACATCAGACGATTCTGCATCATACCAACAATCATCAGTTAGATGTGAGGAGTGCCATAAATAAAGCAAATTACCAGATATGTAACAGATAAAGCAGCAATCGTTCACAGTCTATACATTACCTTCAACTCAGAACGTGTCACTAGTGTCTTTACCGAGATAAATACAGTAGACAGCAAATTATCCCAAATGTCCTCATCATCTGGCGAATTTTCATTATGCCTGAAACGGAAAAGAAGCCCTTGTTATAGTTTCTTCCAGATGCAATTTCCCTAGACATGATTTTTCAGGTTTGAAATAAACAGAACTACATAGCTTTCAAAAATTTCCTGGTAAAAGCTCACCTATGGAGAATTTTGAACAGGTACCCCAGACAGAGTTCAGTGGTCGAGTAGGCAAACTGCTCACATTCGAGAAAATCTTTCGGACAGGTTTGTGCAATCTGTTGAAACGTCAAAACAAAATTGTATATGACAATGAAATATGTAAAATATATGTTGCAGTGCCTATGGCAGAGTAACAGAAGAAAATGATGATTGATGTAATATTTTCTCCTACAAGGGAAAGGTATGTTTTTGTTCAAACTAAATAAAGGAAAAAAGTACAAAGAAAGAATATCAATACACAAATGGCCTCGAACCTCATTCTCAATCTTAGAAGTGAATAATGCAAGCTAAAAATGCCCTGAAACTAAAATTTCCCTTAGAAATGATGGTTTTAGTAACATCAACAAGTCATGTACCTGTTGTACTACGGATACTGCAAGAACATCCCATGAACTGTCCATATAAAAGGTATACGAGAAAACCTGGATGAGTCAAAAAGAAAATGGATCCAATCAGAGTAGTGAATAACTAACCATAGCTAACAGATTATTGCACGTGGACATGGATAAAGCAGAAGCCAATCAGGAAAAACAAAAAGAAAATGCGGGGTGGAGTAGATCTGTGTTTCAAAGAAGGAGCTAATGACATAAGTATGAGACAAATTTTAAAGTAAATAAAATAATAATTGATGTGGACCTACCTGCAATAGTTCTTGGCAGAGATCTATGCTAAGAAAGCCACTGGTGAAAAACCTTTCAGCAGAAAGAGATAAGAAAACTGGTAAAGCAATTTCATGCAACTTTAGGCCCTGGAATGAAGATTCCTTAAAGCTGGAGTCTCCACTATTTTTTATTTTAGTTGAGCCGAAACGTATCACTTGTGTATTAGAACCTGGATGCATCCCTTGAAATAAGACAAGTACAGCAAAGCCCCATAGAAACTGATAATCTTCAACCTCTAGGGTAACCATGCGATGTCTGGATATCAAGGACCTATCAGAAAATCCTTCTACGCTATGATTCACAGGAATTGAATCCAGGACCAAAGCTTGCAGGATCACAGGCCATGCCTCATCTAGACAAGGCTGCAGCCTTCTTGACACAGTATGTGGCGGGATTTCATCTAAGATCGAGAACTGCTGCAGCAAGTCAAAATATCTTATTAGAAGACAGGGGGGCACAAGGATAGAAGTGTTCAGCTAAAAGAGAGAAAATAATACTATTGTGTTCACTCACATTTCTTTTGGGTTTCTGACATAAGAAAACATAACTGTAGCCCCTTAGGACCTGAATCCAGTACCTCCCAAGCAGGTCTGAACTCTTGGAAAACAATGGCAATAGCGCTTCAAATTCTACTGGCACCTCACCATGGTGTTTTCTCAAGAATGTAAATATGTAACACTTAAGCGAGGCATGTGCAGCAAGAAGCCTGATCTTGATCTATATTGCAGAAATAAGTCTACTCAATGAACGGAAATTAAAATTAATCATAAATTTTAAACGTTTTGCTGCTTACGCACCTTGCTTGTGACCCATTCAGCAAATGAAGGATAATATAATTCGTTGAAGTCATTGAGCGGACGTGAAAGTAGAGCGAATATGCGTTTGACTGCAATTTGATCACTGCTTATTATTCCACTGGTCATTATCTGAAATGACACACATAATTTAGTAACGTAAAAAAAAAAAAAAAATAATAATAATTTAGTCACGTAAGAGCACAAAATCTTAAGGAAAGCCCATTACAGTTGTCATGCTTACCTTTGTGGCCAAATGTAACCCAGCTTCCAGAAGAACAGGGCCAGAATTTGCATCCAAGGCAGTACGAACAGCAGACACAAGTTGAGCCTATTATGTTCAACTGTGAGTAAGTATTTTGTTCATTAAAATCTTAATCAATCTTTGTTGGTTAAAAAAAAATTGCATGGGGAGCACCTGATACTGTTCAAGCAGAAGATGTCCAGGAAGTTCAGGGTCGGCTATTAATTTGAACTGCAAAAGTATCACACAGTTGTAATTATTTTTGCTGTAAACTACTACACCAGATCAACAAGGTGACTTCGAGGCTAGCAAAATCGTGGCCAGAAATACATGTTTTAAGGCAAAAAATCAGGTGGTGGGGAAGGATAAGAGAACCGACAACTTCTGAAGAACAAAAATAAAACCCAGAAAAAGTAAGGGGAATGAAAGAGCCACATATAATCACCAGAAAGTCTCACCTTCTCAAGAATTGTACTAAGAAGTCCAACTCCAATCGGCCTCATGTTTTCAAACTGAATAGTGCTTATCTGAAGAATTTGGTACACACCTTGTTAAAATTCCCTCTAACCAATTATCAGAATTTTCAAATGGTGCTTTGAAAAGGTTAATTATTTTTCTTTACCTGATAGGCAAGAGATATCAGCTCTTGTAGTTGAAGAACTAACCAATCACCTGACGCAAGTTTTCTTGCCAATGAAAGATCAAAATGAGCACCATCCTTTCCTACAGCCTCTGGCAAAAGACTCAAACACCTAAAAGTCAAAAAATCAGTCGGGAAATTTTAGCTAAAAGAACATAATTCAGAAAACAAACATATATAAAGTAGTATGCACTTTGACTGTGAGCGTCAATAATAAGTTATTAGATCAGAGTTAACTGAAGTTTAAGATTTCATTTAATAAAGCTGAATGCTATACTTCACGAACTTACTAAAACTTGGTTCGGCATCAGCATACACTTTCAAGACCTCAGTTGAAATTTTATTTTCCATCAAATTTTAGTTATGGTGAAACTATTCCGGGGCATTCGTTCGAAATGTTGATGTCAAAGATATTTGACTAGAGAGGGAGGGTAAGAAAAGGATCCCCCACTTACTCAGCTGCAAAATCTCTGGTTCGGTATCTCAAGGCTTTGTCTTTGTCAGGACTGGAATGTAAGGATTTCCCACTAGATCTAGAAACCATGTCTTCATCATCATCTCCATGGTTATCTCCTGCGCTGGAAGGATCATTTTCCGTACTGTTCGTTTCCGCACTTCTTCCAGTGGATGTTGCAAGAGCCTGTCAGTAGAAAAATTAAATTTATATCAATTACAGGGAAAATGAGGCAGGCCTAGACATTTTGAACAAAATGGCGACAATCATGAGGAAACAGCAACGAAGTCCATAGAAAACTATCTTACTTCAGATAGTTCACACCACAGCAACGATAAATCCAAATAAATTAAATAGGTCGAAAAGCTCTTAGCTATTACCATGTTGCGGCATATTGAAATCCATCGAGATGGGCGTGATGGGCATGTCGCATAAAGAAGGCGTATCAAGGTACTACGGATCAAGTTCCCAATCCTAGAAGAACACATCAATTGGAGTCGATCAATAAAGCTAGTTAATCATAACTTACATAAGAACACAACATTTTCATTAGACAAAAACACTAAAGAAAGAACGATTGCTTACTCAGAATCTGTTTCTTCATCTAACATTTGAAATAAGTTGCCTTCTATCTGCTCATCAATGACAGATACCTAAAAACAAGAATACTATAAATTCAAGGGCGCCATAATTACGAGACAAGAGGATTCTGGAAAGAAAAATCAGGATCAAAGCATGATGTTTACCGGGTCTTTCTCAATCAAATGCCGAAGAGTTGATACAGAGAGACGCCTAATTATTGGCTGTTTCACAAAAGATATAAACTACGTTTAATCATGAACCCCTTGAAGACTTGCCTAAGAAAAGAAGAGATAGCGAAGAAATAAAACCTGTCTTGATGCCAGTGTCAGTAAGAGATTCTTCACGTGTGAATGCACTGAAACGGCTTGTGGAGCAAAAAGAATAAGCTGCTGGGTAAAACGGACGCTCCTGAAAACATTTTAAAAATTAGGCTTCGATAAGTCAGTGGTAACAATGGATTAAAATGATTGTGACAAGGAGAAGCATTCACATACTCAAGGAGTGTCGGAATTTCTTGCCAGGAACTAATCTCTGCAATAACAGACTGCAAAAGAATTATTTAGAACGAGCAAAATAGTATTCCTTACATACAAATGCATGTATATTCCTTTAATTATCCAACAAAGGTAAACCATAGGATACATCATTTTCTAAAATACGAGATTGAAAAATTTGCGGAATTCTTGTAGAATGCGGATTGGATTCCTGTTCTGAAAGACAAGGTTCAAAGGTCCAGAATAGTACCTTGCAGCGTGAAAAGAGAATGCTGCCAGGAGAAAGCTCAGGACCAAGGACAGCAACAATAGCATTAATAAGGCGCCCAATGCCTTGGGAAAGATCGATCCATCCACTTTCTTCACCCAATAAAATGTCCAAGGCAAGTCCTAATGCTGCCTAGTAATGTATACAGAACAAGAAGGCTACATGAGACAGTGCATGGAGATACCAAATCAAGCTAAAAGTTCTCTCAATAGTTAGCAAATCTAATTAAGCACCTTATATGAGGATGGCAAAATTTAGTAAACATGAGATCATTTTAAAACAAACGGCAAGATTTGAAAAGTGTTAATAAAAAGGTCTCAATGAGCTACGATATAGTTTACCTGAACATGAGATACGAATGATAAACCAGCAGCTTCAATGGTCAAAAGAAGCCCATGCAAAGCCCAGATCTTAAGACCAAGAACGGGAGTTTTGGCCAAAGATGAGATTGAGCTAACAGTAGCGGGTACTAAGGTTGACAATGCCATTCCTCCTGCACTGCAGGCCATGTGCAAAATAGAATTTTAGAATCTAACAGATCAACATAATTGAGTATCTTAAAATGTGTAAAATAATACATATTTGCAAAAAGGATAATATTTGAGCTTAACTGCTGTTTCACAACCAGATAAATCGTAAGCTACTTTTCAGAAAATTATTGATATTTCACCGCAAAATAAACAGAACGTTCAAGTTAGAAGCCAAACTCCACCTGTGATGGATGCAGCCAAGTGCAAGAGCAATAGATCCACCATAGTTTGGATCTGTTATCCCATTTAGTTCGCCAAGAAGCACTCTGGTCTATTTATCACCATACAAAACACATATGAGAAATAGAGGAATCTTCTTGGTGATACTTCCTATCACTAAAGATAAGACGAAAATTTAGACCAAGAAGAAATCAGTAATATTTTTTATATTAAGTAAACAATCAAAAGCAGATGCATATACACATAAATACGCCCCTGTAAACATCCACTTTTAAGAAGCATAATAGGGTTTCAAAAGATTGCTTTATATAGATAGCATTGTGGACAGACCATTCTTGCGGTAAAGATGTCATTTCCAAGCCGAGCTAGGAGACCAAGACCCTCACATGCTGCCCTGCGTTGCGATGCACAAATGTCTCCCTCTTTTAAAATATTCTGTTGCAACAGAAACATCAAAATGATATATAAGAAAATAAGTGAATCAAGCTTGAGACGAGGTTCATAATCCTGAACTAGCATCTTTACTTGGAATAAAATACCTGAAAAATGGCTTGCACTGCGCTTAATACGTCTGTCTCTAGTTGCTGAGAACGTAGAGCATGCAAAGCCTGTAAGAAATAAATTTCAGGCGCATTATCCTCCTTTTAACAAGAAGTAAATGATCTGAACTCATATACAGTTGATTTCTTCAAACTCGGCATTGTAGCACAACACCTCCATACTGAAAGAATATTGCTTAGTTTCATTCACTAATCAGCTTTATACATAGACCAAAATGTCTCTGATCATTTATCGAATGTTATGCTATGTGTATTTTCTAGCATTCCAACATCACCGAGTTAGTACTCAGTATCCTAAACGAGGTAAGAGTAAAAAACTCACCAGAATATGGATGTAGCTTTACCATACAACTTTCTTAACTATTTTACCAAGGTTCGCTAAAACGTACAAAACTCTTATACAACTATTGGGAGCACCTTTAATCCGGCAAGAAGACCCGCACAGATGTTGGTCAAGCTGGATGTACGCCATTGTTGCTTCTTTCTAGCTTTCATACACTGTTGCATGACCGAAAGAAGTGAAAGCATCCCACGGCTATCCTGAGAAGAAAAAGTTACGATTATTTCAGACTACCAAAATGACAAACGTTATAGCAAAACAAGGACCTTTCTGGAAATACAATAATCACAAACCTGCGAAGCAAACATGATACCAAAGCATAGAACCATCTGATTCACCAATGTCTTTTTCACAGTCTCTGGCTTCATAATTACGGAAATTTTGAGTAAGAGTTGAGCATACATAAAAACGGTAAGTCTGAAACCAGATAAAAACAAGCGCCATCGCTACAAACAAATTATCATCAAAAGTGCATTGCGCTTACCAGAGGAAAACTAGAAACTTTACTTTCCCATACACTTGGTGCTAGACCATCTTCCCCGCCTTGAAAATAGCGAAGCTCATCTTCAAACCAATCCCTGGATCAAAATTCATAAGAACTTACATCTTGGGGAAATTTAGCTTTCTATGGCGTGATCAAGAATATGTGAGGAAACAAATGCAGCAAAATTCCTTAGGACACGCCAACTAATAAATAAAGATGAAGATTAAGGCACCTGCCAGGAATCCAAGGACCAAGCCATGCATCTCTTTTGTCAAGGAGTGCCTTCAGGCACGAGCTCTCCTCAAATCCGGAAGGATCCCTTTCATTTAAACAGATATAAAGCAATGAATAGTTAAGCGACTAAAAGAGAGATTCACCAAACCATGTCCTTAGCATACATTTATGAAGGTATTTTAGAGAGAGCAGCAATTAGGAATGGCGTTAGTGATTACCTATACGGTGCTGTGCATAGCTGAATAATTTGCTGATGCTCACTTTTATAAGCCAATGGATCTGGGATGGACTGATAAGCTATCAATACTCTTATGATGAGTGTATCGACCGAAGTTTTGACATCAGGTAACCGCTTGTTGGCCATTGCCGATACATAAGACAAAGCGCTGTTAAAAAGAAGATTTCGTCAAGTCGATCATCATACAGGTAATGGATAAGAGAACTTGCTATATCAAATGAATAGCTGAATTGTTATGATTGGCAATTACAGGTACACAAAAAAAATTGCATGAAGCATCAGTATGTCATACCTACGGAGGTTTGCCAGTACTGGTTGAAGCAGAATACCATCCTCACAAGAGACAAAACGTCGCACAAAAGCTGTGAGTGCGTCAACCGCAGCCGACCACACCCTACAAAAAGGATTTACTCTGATCATTTGCTTTTTATCAAGAGCAAAAGAGTAGAGTCGTCAATTTTGTTGCTCTTGGACATGAAGCAATCAGGGAGATCAGCCCTCTCATACCAGCTATTAACGTGTCAAAAATACACTATGGCAGTGTATGAAAACATGGTTCGCTAGTCGCTACCAGGAGCTAAAACAAGTGTTAATGCACCAAAGGCTACTTACCTTAACGTCGATTCCAATTCTGCATGTTGTTTGATCAACTGCTCTGGGTTTCCAGTAAAGACGTCAGTCCACAAGATAAGAATATCAAAATCTTGGTCCCCAAACTCCTATACAATAAAGTAGAACTGCGTAAGACAATGGAGGCTCGACACACCGTTGAAGACGAGGATAAAATTTTTACCTCCTTTGGCATAGAATTTAGTAGGGATGATAACAATAACCATCCAGCCTCCTTTTCACTTGAGGCAACTGTGATATTCCTCCTGGACTCTGTTAGCATCTTCTTTGAAACTTCAAGCACTGACCTTGGCAGTCTGTGAACAGGAATTACAAGAAAATTTTTGCAATTGGATTAATTGAAGTTCTGAATTAGCTTTTTAAGGAACTCATGGTAGGTTGAAAACTATTTTGACTATCTAACACAAAATATCCTATGTATCTGTCATGGCACGCAAAAGGTGTATGGCGATGAACTACTTTTTATTAGGAATAGGAGGAAATGACAAACTCTCAGAAACTATAGAAAGTACTAAGGTAATGAGCAAGGTTGCAATTTACAGGATTACTGCGAAGACTGCTTCATCAGCTCGGAAACATTACAAATACGCCGCCTAAAGAATCTAATGCCCAACAGCGATAATTTGTTGGCACAAGCTTTAACGTTGAGCATGAAGTGGCGAAAAAGTGAATAAGATGTGACCATGAGGGAGCTGTGAAGACTCTTACCTAGCAGGATAACCAAGAGAGAGTCCAGGAGAAATGGAGACTAGAGCTGCTAAAGTTGCTGCTTGCCCATGCAAAGAAGCAAGATCAGTTTTCAACTTGCCTCCCTACAAAAAATGCAGTGGTGAATTACAAGTCATTCCCTGTAAAGAAGTTGTTACAGTAGAGAATGTCCATTTATAATGACTTAAAAGAAATTCAATTAGATCAAGGCCAAGGACGCCATATGCATATAAAAGAAAAAAAATACCATGGCTTTCATGACATAAAGATCTTTTAATATTTCACCATATAAATTTTCACTGATAGACTTTCTTGTTTTGCATTTTATGACATAATACTCCGTAGGCCATGCATGCATGTGTGATGATATATGGGATTTAAAAATACCCATTTCAAACTCACTAGAGGCTCAAAGAAACATAAACGTTATACTCTAAAAAAGAAAACCAACTCAGTATTACCTTTTCAAAGGATAAACTTTCCCGTAAAGCATTAATAGTGGTGACAGCATAAGAAGTTAACCCACCAACGCAGGTGGGATCAACCTCAGCCAAAGCACGTAAAGTTAAAGCAGCCTCAACACGTACCTGGAAAACAAAAGTTTAATTTTGTAATTTATGCATTTACAATTACCATCGGGTTGTCATTTGACCCAATGTACCCCAGATATTCATGTCTGTATGACAGGCAAAACTAATAAATGCTGCAAAAAAAGCTGAGTCTAAATATTCAATATATCAAACAACTACATTCCGAAGAGCAACCAGAAAATACTGTGATAACGGCTTCTTTCAACCCTCTATTGATGACTTTGAAAACAGCCTATTTAGCCCTCTATTTCTATCCGTAAATATTTTGTTTACCAAACTACTGATGGTAGACTATAATTGTCGAGATGAAACATGTCTTTCAGTGCAGTTGGTAGTAAAAAAAGAAACAAGTAGATAAGGAAGATTGAATCTAGAAGGTTGAAAGGATGAAAATTTCAATGCTGAAAAGATTTACAATTCTTTGATAAATGCTGCAACGAAAAGAATAAGAGCTAAAACGGACTCGAGTTGAGAATACTAGAAAAGCTTACAAGGTCCAAGAAATGTGACGATGCCGCACCCACTGTGTCATCAAAAAACTCCCTGAATTCTTGGGGAACCTGCAAGCAGGCAGATACAAAAGGATCTTATAAGTTTCGTATTAAATTCAAGAAAACAGAACTTTCAAGTCAACAATCAGAAGTTTTTGTGCCCGGTAGCAGCCTCACCTCTCCCAGTGTTTTCAACGTGTATGACAAAGCCCGCAAAGCAACAATTTTCATTGATGGGCTAGCATCTGAAGACTGAAGCTGCATTTGTTTCAGGAAAAGAAAAAAAAACATAACTTACTCGATCATGATGAAGAAATATAAATTTAATTCTTTAACATTTGTAGCTCTGACTTGCAAGACAAAGAGCGATTTAGATAAACAGTAAAACCTGCTTTCCGAGAAAAACTGAAAAGCTTCTCTGACTTGACTCCATCATTTGATCAATTACGCCAACTCGTAGGATGTACAGAACACATGCCTTCAAAAGTGAGAATTTGAACTTAGAATTTGATTCAGTAGAATACTACTAATGTTTTCATAAGTGTTAGCTATGCAAAGAGAAAAAAAAATGAATGATTCCCGCATAGCTTAGAGTCGCACGGTAATATTTTGATTGACAGAAGTACGTACGAGAATTTATATAAGAAAATGAAACAATTATCACGTACCAAGGCATGGGCATCAATCGAGGAGTCACCCCGCAGCATGTCCATGACAAGCAAAGAATAGTCCTGAAGCTCACTATCTGGACCCAAATACCTTATCCTATTGGCCTACAAAACTCAACACTTTATAAGTTTATAAGGCCATGGTGATGAACTGAACATATGTATGTACAAAATATCATAAATAACAAGACTCTAAAAACAGGTTCACTACAAGAAGTAAAATGCAGTTCTTATGATATGGCAATATAGGCAACGTGCAGATATAACCCGTGATAACAATTAATATGATTTCTGTAAAACGCCAATGCCAAATTTCAAGAATAATGTTTAATTGTCGCTGAAATGCAAACTATAATCAACGCACAAGAACCAGACAACTGTTTTTAATAGCTTCCAGCGTCTGTTTACCTGTAAAAAGAACACCCATGACAATGCCAAACCAAACCGCTTGTTTCTTGCCCGTGGGCCAATCGCTGCGATTTAGGAATTGTTTATAACAGGAAAAAAATCAGTGCCTTAGCAATTTGAAAATAAATAAAACAAACTTAATTTAAGAGGTCAAAACCATATGCTAGTTTCTAACTAATCAGGTATTTTTAATTATACTATGTGTGTCATTATGACTGCTTTCTCAGACTTAAAGGAGCACAGCCTCCATACAGTGACCGCATTATAGGGACTATAGAAGTTCTCCCACAATTTTAGAGGGAAAATAATAAATGTTTAAAACGTGTGTGGCAAAACACGATTGCTACTAAAATATGCCATCATATTGTCCGAATGGCATGCAACTCTGTCTTCATTGGCTCATACCTTTTGTGAAGGGTAAAATTAGATGCCTTTGCAGACCGCCTTCCAGTTTCTTTGCTGGTGGAAATGGACCTTTACCTCTAGGTTGGACCTTACAAAAATAAAAATAAAAATTCCATAAACACAAAATTGTAAAGACGAGAAGGAAGCAAATAACTAGAGAAGTAAATCTACATGTGCTTCAGGGTGCATTCCTAACGCAAGCAGTGAACCCAAAGCCTCTGCAAATGCCTCGCGGACAGATGATTCCGAATCTTCAATACCCTGCATTAAAAGAAGCAATTATATATTCAGAGATAAATATCAGCCTACTTAGAAAATGAAAGAAGACCGAGTTCGAAATATACAGGCACTAGCACATCAAACTGACCTTGAGACAGTAAGACGCTAAAGTATCAAACTCGCTAGTACTAAGACCAGGTCCTCCAATGTTGGAAAAGGCCTTCAAAGAACGTGCGGCAGCAATTCTCACTACGAATGATTTGTCCAAAGTGGAAAACCTTGTGATCAGACGGTATGCTTCAGAGTACGCAGTAGCAGCCGCTGTACCACCGCAGCCATCCAAAGCATTGTGAAGCAAGATAAAAGCTTCTTGTCTCACAAAATCCTGCAAGGGAAACGACGCAATTAAATGACACTAATAGCTGCACTATATTGGTCGGTTCTCATTGATTTCCACAAGTTTCTTCGCAAAATTCTAGAAAATGATAGCTGGTGGAAATAAACTCAGTGATTGAAAAAAAAACTGAAATAGCAGCTTCAGAGACTAAGAAAAGGCAAAAATTGGTTCATACACCAAACCGTATCCACCAGAGATATTAGGACACAGTAACAATAGTTGCATAGCTTTAATCCCTACACGCCCACAAATCCCTACTTATTTGAGAATGTTAAAGCCTAAACTCTTTCTTAACATTTCAACTGGCCGATGATAGAAAGATATAATACAGGGAGGTAAAAAAGATGTGGTTCTGCTAAAGCAATTAAATTTACTCTTCCAAATGACAGCAAGAACTTAGAGAATTGTAAAAAGTTGAACTATAATACCTCGTTAAACTTCACTAACTTTGTGACAATAACTGTTGTTTCGAACAAGCCAGAAGTAATTTTTCTCCCAAAATGACGATACAGCTCTCCCAAGCATTGAGCAGCACCTAGGAAACAAAAAATGTTATCTATGAACTTAAGAACATAAGACCACATAAACATAAATTAGTAACCAAACGTATGGATGAACTTCATGAGATGTATGGATGCTTGATGAGCTCAGTAGAGTGCGTGGCAAACAGTAAAAAGAGTATAGCCAAGATTTATGTTCTGCTTAGGAGGGTGACCAATACTAATCTTTTATTCTAAAACATCGCTATAACTACACAATTTAAAATAGTAATGAATAATAGCTTCTCAATAACAGTTTCCTCGTAATCCTTACAGATATCCAAAACGAACCTGCAACTCGCTGGGGATCACTGCGCTTGCTATCGGAAAGAAACCCTTGGAGACTGCTAGCTCTAGAGTATATCGAGATACTATCACCATTTAATATAATTTTAGCCATAGCCACTGAAGCAAGATGCCGCACTGGTCTCCTCGCGCCAAGAGTAACTAGAGAATACAAGGCATCTTCGCATTTCCTTTGACATACTAATATTGACTCCTGACACACATGATCCGTTAAGCAACAGTCAGATAACACAATCAAGTGAAGTGTAATCAGATCAATGCCTATGATAACGAGCATTACTCAACAAAGGCTTCGTCGTTCTATATGATTCTAAAACTCAGATGCGAAAATGAGGACACTGAGCATTGTAACGAGAGATGGGAAAAATCTTAGGAATAAAACCGAAATCCGGTTAAA
This sequence comes from Erucastrum elatum, assembly GCA_900406325.1. Lineage (NCBI taxonomy): Eukaryota > Viridiplantae > Streptophyta > Magnoliopsida > Brassicales > Brassicaceae > Erucastrum > Erucastrum elatum. The sequence goes on along the minus strand of OVBX01000055.1, from coordinate 11,617 downwards.
GAGGAAGTGGAAGGAGAACCTTAGGCTCTTCGTCGAGTGCGGAAATGAGATCAGAGAGGATCTCGAAACAGAGGAGAGGGTCTGGGTTTTTCTGTGATGCGGACGCCACAATCGACTCCAGCTGAGCGACGAGAACGCCGAATCGCGACAGAGGAACATTGTCCATCGCATTATTCTTCGCCATCATTATGACTATCGAAGCATAAGACGAAGAAGGAAGAGAGTAGTAGTGAGAGAGAAAAGAGTCGGAATGTTTGTTTCAGATCTATGGAGGTGGGTCGGAGGAGAAGAAGAAGAACCCGGGGAGTTGTTTCCGGGTCGGGTTAAATATTAATTAATCAACAGCCCGCCCGATATTAGACGGTCCAGTCTTGGCATATATGGGCCAGGAAGGTTGTTACATAGCCCATTAGAATTTTCCTAAGGGGAACTGAAACTAGTGTAAAGGAGAAGAAAAAAAAGAAGCTCAAAGAGTAAAAAAAAACTCGACTAAACAAAGATACTTCTTGGCCACCACCCCTGAAACTGGGAGAGGAGCTGCTGCAACATTCACCGTCGACCAAATCATCAGTTCCTTTCCAATTCATCCCCTAAGACCATCACTACTTCCCAGGTAAACGAATCGCCAATCTCATACTTGTTGTAGAACCCTAGATTCGAATCATTTGATCGGCGGTATCAGCCACTTGACCCCTTCATGTTGATATCGTAGAACCCTAATTTCACCTCAGTCGATTACCCCAATCAATTCAATCTGATGATTTTGACTTTAATTGTGCGAATCTTTATCATCTTCCTCAGTTTCAAAATTTGTATGGAAGGCCAAGGAAGACTTCCTCCACCTCATCATCTAAGGCATCATCCTCTTCCGATCCCCGTCATGCCGCCGCCGCCTTCCGCTCAGGTTCAGCCAGCTTTTCCTTCCTACAACACCCTCCCTCCACCTCAACTCGTGGAGCAAAAGCTCGTCACGCAGCACGGCGAGATGCAGCGGCTAGCGATAGAGAATCAGAGGCTCGCCGCCACGCACGGGAACCTACGGCAAGAGCTTGCGGCGGCGCACCACGAGCTGCAGACGCTGCACTCCCAGATCGGGTCGATCAAGTCCGAGGGAGAGCAGCGGATGAGCGGTTTAGCGGATAAGGTCGCGAAGATGGAGACCGAGCTGAGGAAGTCGGAGGCTGTGAAGATGGAGATGCAGGAAGCGCGTGCGGAGGCGCGTGGATTGGTGGTGGCGAGGGAGGAGCTTATGTCCAAAGTGCATCAGTTGACTCAGGAGCTTCAGAAGGCTCGTGCTGATGTGCAGCAGGTGCCGGCTCTCATGTCTGAGCTTGATGGGTTAAGACAGGAGTATCAGCAGTGCAGGTTTGTGTTATTACAAGCTATTGAAGTTTGTTAGGTTTTGTATCGTTCTCATAGTGTTTGTTATGTGGATCTGCAGGGCGACTTATGACTATGAGAAGAAGTTTTACAACGACCATATAGAGTCACTTCAGGCTATGGAGAAGAACTACATGACTATGGCTATGGAAGTACAGAAACTTCAAGCACAGTTAATGAACGGAAGAGCTGGTATTACTATATAGATTATAGCTTTATTCTTCTACGAATTTTGTTTCTTTATTTTTAATAGATGCACTTGTCAATCAAATGAAGGTGGCCCGTATGGTAACAACACCAATGCTGAAAGTGACCCTTCTGGCCATCAGAATGGAACTGGTTACTATGACGATGCTTATGGTCACCAGGTTCGTGAGTTTCTCTTTGCAAGCACTTTCTTAAATCCTAACTCAGTCTTGTACTAGTCTAGTATGTACCATACAAATGCACCCCACTATAGTTTATCTCAGTTGACCATCATGAAAAGCAAATTCTATACACTTCTAGACTGATTAGTACGGTGAAGTTAAAACTTTACTCGATTTTGATCTGCTTGGATGAAGATTTAAATGTGCTTGAGGAGCTTTTTTATGTTTTGTTACCTTTTCAGGGTTATGTTCCTCAACCAGCAGCTGGGGCTGCAAATGCACCAAATCCAGCCGTTCCCACAGGTCAATACCCTTATCCAGGAGGATCTCAGCCAGGTTACTTCCCTCCAAGACCTGGTTACTACTTCCCAAGAGGCCCTCCTCCTGGTTCATATGACCCATCAAGGTTACCCGCAGGACCACAGGGAGGGCCGTTCCCGCCTGGATCATCCAACAATACGCCTTACGGCTCTACTGCAACAACTGGTCCACGCGGAAACTCGGGTCGCAGATGAGGCTACCCAAACACAGTACATAGTGATAAACAAACCATCCTCGTCCCTTGTTCAACTGAGGAATCGTTGCTTGTTCTGGATTTACATACCTACATGGTCAAGAGATACTGGTACAGCCGTGAAGTTCGAGTGCTTTTGTTATCTGATTTTGTAACTGCTTCTTGACTTAGATTCTTATACTTAAAAACGGATTATAGATGGATTGGAAGTGAATTTCTATACTTCAAAACGGATTATAAATGAACCAAAAGTTATATTTACCTCAATGGCTCAATGTATACTGTAGTCATTTCGTTTTCAGATTCAATTCAATTTTCTCCAAATTTCGAACCGAATTATTAACCAAAAAGCTTCAACTAATTTTCAATTTAAACAATAAATAGCAGAAAAAAAAACAAATGTACTCGAAAATAATTAAAAACTGGTTAGTGGGATGCAGTTGATTTCCACGTCCCGCCACCCAAATCATATAATTGATTAATAAAAAAATCATTTTTCCTTTATTCTTGAGTGAAAATTGAAAGAAAAAAAAAACATTTAGTCGTCGCCGTCGTCTCCTCTAAAGCCAGATCGCCTCCTCCTTCTTCCTCTTCGCAGATCCACCGTCATCGCCCAATCATCCTCCCCGTCGAACTCAAATCGGTATTTCACCGATCGATTTTCCTTCCAATTCTAATAATCTCTGTCATTTGGATCGGTAGATTCCGATGTTTCCACGGAAAATTCAAACAGATCGTTTCTGATTTGAGATGTAATTGGATCTATCTTTGTAATTCAAGATCTCTTCGTTTTGTATCCACCAGGTGTATCTTCGAGTATCATCATCATGGACTATCTCCCCGTCGAAGTCATCGGAAACATCCTCTCCCGCCTCCGCGGGGCCCGCGACGTCGTAATCGCCTCAGCGACCTGCAGAAAATGGCGCGAAGCCTACCGAAAACACCTCCACACGCTCTCCTTCAACTCCGCCGACTCCCCCTTCTACCGAGACCTCTCCACCAACCGCCTCGAGATCCTCATAACTCAAACCATCTTCCAAACCACCGGACTCCAAGGCCTCTCCATCACGATGGACGACGCCAACAAATTCTCCGCCGCCACCGTCATCGCCTGGCTCATGTACACCAGAGACACCCTGCGCCGCCTCTCCTACAACGTCCGCACGACTCCCAACGTCAACGTCCTCGATATCTGCGGGAGGCAGAAGCTCGAGGCCTTGGTGCTGGCTCATAACTCGATAACCGGTGTTGAACCGAGTTTCCAGAGGTTTCCTTGTTTGAAATCGCTTTCGCTTAGTTATGTGAGTATCTCGGCTTTGGATTTGAATCTTTTGCTTAGTGCCTGTCCAGTGATTGAGGCTCTGGAGCTTGTTAGTCTCGAGATCGCGATGTCTGATGCTCAGGTGACGATTGAGTTAAGCAGTCCCACGTTGAAGAGTGTTTATTTCGATGGGATTAGTTTGGATAAGTTTATCCTTGAGGCGGATTGTATCGAGTTCTTGCATATGAAAGACTGTGTTCTCGAGGTTTTTGAGCTTATTGGAAACGGGACGTTGAAGCATTTCAAGCTTGATGATGTGAGTGTTATACATCTTGATATCATGGAGACTAGCGATAGCCTTGAGGTTGTTGATGTGAACCATTTCACGATGGTGTGGCCGAAGTTTTATCAGATGATTTCGAGGTCGCAGAACTTGAGGAAGCTTCGTCTTTGGGACGTGGTGTTTGATGATGACGATGAGATCATCGATCTTGAGTCCATTGCGGCTGGTTTCGCGCAGCTGACGCATCTTTCGTTGAGCTACGACTTGAAAGATGGAGCTGCTCATTATAGTTTGCAAGGGAACACTCTGTTGGAGAATGTGACTGTGTTGGAGCTTGGATGGAATGTGATCAACGATGTTTTCTCGATATGGGTCGAGGAGTTGCTGAGGAGATGTCCGAATCTGAGGAAGCTGGTTATTTATGGGGTTGTTTCGGAGACGAAAACGCAGGGGGATTGTCAGATTCTGGCGACGTTCACGTGGTCTATTGTTCAACTCATGAGGAAATACATTCATGTTGAGGTACAATTCGAGTATGAGTGATGGGTTCTTGTTCTCGACGCTGTTGGATTGAAGTATGTAAAGATTGAGTTTTGAAATTTCTCAGTTCCTTTTCGCAATGTTTGCTTGGCAGACCGGAATTGAACCGGACTGATAAATGCATTCTGTTTTGTAAGAATCGGATATTTGTTGGCAACCTGAACCGAACCGATTCTTAGACGGAACTTGTATCTTTGAAATAGAAAACATTTTTTAGAAATTGAAACATTTGTTTGACCAAAAAAAAAGAAATAGAAACATTTTTTCAAAAAAAGTTAGAAAACATTTTCATAGTATATGTTTTGAGAAACACTAATGCATTTCCACCACCAACACAAACTTTGTATTTCATGTTAACAGTAGTTTTTGTTTAAAATTAGTATTATTCTTTTAGTTTTTCACAAAATAATATTATAAATATTAATATTATTTTTGTAATTTTTGTAAGTTCAATTAAAAAATAATAATAATTTCAGTTTAAGATTTAATAAATTATTATTATTAACTAATAAAATTACATAAAAGTTTCAAAACTTAATTTTTTAGAAACAGAAAATATGACTTTTAAATATTAATGTAAACGCAAATAAATGACTAAGACCGTTTCTGCATTTCACTTCAACTCCGATCTCAAAAAACGAAAGTTTAACCGAAGGATGGACCATCCTTGATTGTTTTTCTCGACCGACGTTTAATATATACCTCAAGTTTGAAGAGTTTCTGAATCGGGGAGGAAAATCCATCCGTCAATCCGCAATTCGATCAGACTAAATCCAAATACATTAAACGTGAGGTTGAATAGTTTAGATTGGAACAAACCAAAATAATATTTGACTCGAAAAGCTTATATTGGGGAGGACCGATTCAATTGACATAACACCCGCTCTCTCTCTCTCTCACACACAACTTGTGGACTGTATCATGTGATCAATATCTAGCTAGATGATATCATTGGAGATTCATTTTCATCTGTCTTCTTCCTCAATTGTAGAGGTTGATTTGGGTTTTGTTAGATGGCTTAATGGTAAGATTTTGTCCTCACATTGTATCTGTTTTGTCACTGATAAAAACTCATTGTCCTCACACTATTGGATCTTACTGTTGTTTAATATTATTCCATCTTTATTGTCCTTTTATACTGTCTGGCCCCAAGCTCCATGCTATCTTTAACTCCAAGAGTTCTATGGATACTTGCCATCCTTCATATAATTACTATTTAATACATTTCTTCTTAAAATATATAGTTTTGAACCCTTTATCCCATAATCGAATTACAACTATTCGGACATAGATTCGTGAATCTCAGATAACTGTGCAAAAGATCATAGTATTTTTTGGTTATCCAGATCATATGTAGACAACAAAAATGGTAAACAAAGTAAATTAACCCATGTTGGAGTTTTGTAAAAGTAGAGCTCTAAGATATCTTATAATAAGAATCATTTTGCATAAGTAATATCTAACAACATTATTACATTCAAGATTACTCGGACCCAGTTTGGACGGATTAATAATTATTATTTTTTGTTCAAATCCAAATATAAAGTTCCAGTATATCCTAATTTTTTAATTGATCTGCGTATTATGGATATTTACCAAATATTTAAGTTCGTCCTAATTCAATCCCACTCATGGAGATATATGTAAAATAGAACTATAATATTAATGTAATTGTATCGATGTTCCCTCTATCCACATTTAGTATATTACAAAGAAAAAGAAAGAGAAGAGGGTCTGGTTTGTACGGATTGGTTTGTAGTAATATAGAGGCATGGACATGCATGCCTCTTCATGCGTCTTCACCTACTTAAGAAACCTCTATTATGTCTCAACCTCTATTTTAGGTTATAAACTTATCAAGAGTCAATTTTAAAACGACACCACTTATGTCAAATTGTTTAAGAATGTAGCAAACTTTTAACAAACGAAAAGAAACTTCTTCGAATAATACGTTAAATCAAAAAATATATACTTATATATGATGTGAAAAAAAAATCTTCACTTTCTTCCGGAAGCAGATGATAATTCATTGTATGAATTTTATATTCTATTTACACCAAAAAAAACTTTATATTCTATTAACATCTCTACTTCTATTTGTAGGGTATGGTTGATCAATGAACTTGATCACCTTAAGTTATGTTGGCGTTTACAGATCTGTCACAAGCATTAGTGTAGTATTAAAATCGATCTGAGATCGAGAAAACTATAGATTACCGAACCTCAAGACTATATTTATGTAAGCCTAGTTAGAGGAAAAAAAATACTTATAAATACTTGAGTTTTGTATGTCAATAATAATTTTAATATTATTTTGGAATTAATTTTGTTAGGTGGGGATACACCAGACGTACTGACAATATAAAACAAAACCTTGATGCACTATTTTCTAGATTGTGATATTTTACCATTCAAAATAACGGGAACAATTGTGACAAGAACTTGGAAACTGTTTGTTGAACAACAAATAAAAAGATAGTCTGGTCTACATCCTTGAGGACTTACCAATCATTCTTAGTGGATGATAATAAATCAAAGAATTAAAAAACATAATGTGAACTAATATTTGCGGCTATAAAACTTTTTTCTTTTCTAAATGTCCTGTTACCATTGGTTAAGCACTTCTGGTTCCAGACCATCTTTTCTATGGTTTCTGAGACTTATAATATGTATTTTTAATAATTATTAGAGTGAGTAAATTTTAAAATAGTTTGACGTTTTAAGTGGTTCTAAGATTTCTTAAGATGCTGCAAGAAATCTATAAGGGAATTAATCTAGTTTCAAGAGGGAATTGGACGGCTTAGAGAAGATTTTTCAATAATCTGCTTTTTGTCTCTCACATGGACAAAACACAACCTTGCATATCTTGGTTGGTTATGTTCTTTGTATAAGCTTTTTTTTTGTATAAGCATTTTAGTAGAATATTCGAACCCATATCATTCTTTTCACAAAAATATATAAATGCGACAGATGAGTAGGAAGTTATATTGGAAGACTAGGCCACTGGGAACAAGGGAGACAAAAACATAGCAACGGACTACGACTTACGAAATTGAAATTGAGGCTTGATTTTTTTTTTCATTTTCTTTTACGTTTGAAATTTAAATTTTACAATTTTCATAAGGTCAAATGATGCCCGCTTTAGTTGTTTTATCCAAAAAGTCTGATTCAAAATTTCATTCTTATCTACCACATAAAATGAGAATTCGCAACCTGGCTGATAAAAAATAGTTTCACCAAATAAATATCTTATTTATTTAATTATTTATTTCTAGAGTAGTAGTAATTTCTATAAAATGGTTTCATCCATATAACTTTTCACACATACATACACACACGTTCAATAGTTTAGATGGATATGTATAAACAGATGCGTACACGCAAGTCCATATGTATGTATGAATATGTTTTGGATGGTAAAACGATGAAATCATAAAGCATAGGTTCTCGAGGTTGGAGAGTCGGCAATCCGAAGAGTTTGTTGGATAATTTTGTGTGCCTTTCTGCTCCTTAACTCAAATCTCATACTGTCAGTCTTCTCTATCTTCTCATACGATGATGATGATGACGACGACGACGACGATAATGAGGATCTCTTCCGCATCCTTAGACTTGCCTTTATCTTGGACTTCAAGCCTTCCACAATCTTCCCAAATCTCATCCTCACTAGAATCTGACTTCTATATAGAAAAAGTAAATTGAGGATTATGCACCATCAATGTATTGATTATTTATACACACTTGGAGATGAAACATTAACTCAATAACGTAACTACAAGATACCGTATGTAAACTCGATAGAGATGAATATTTTTTTAGAAAAAAACTAAGTGACTTTTTCATTTTGTGATTTATCAGTAAGATGGAAAAAAAATTGAACTAGCTAAGAGACTATATTGATCCATTTTGGATAAACCATACTTTCATTAATTCAAAGGTTTTACACTCCATTGAAGGAGAAAAAGACGAGGAGAACATACATGAAAAAGAGAAGGATTTGGAGGAACAAGAGTCAAAAGAGAAGTAATAACAAGGGAAGAGAGAGTTGAGAGTTATCGAACCTCTTGGAAGTGTGACTGGGAAATATTAAGATGATGAAGATGGAGGAGAATATGCATGTAAATATAAATATGGGGGTACATGTGGTGTGAGGCTGATTTCAAAGGTTGTGAACTTGTGACTATGTGAGTCTCGTGACCTTATTTTTTAATCTGTAACTAATATTTTTTAAATAAAAAACAGGAATATATAAATATTTATGGTTAGTGTATGGGTCTGAATGTTTGATCAGTCAGAGATTAAAATATTAAAGAATCGCCAAATCATTCTTCGTGAATTGTTTTTTTATTTTACTCCGTACATTATGCATCGTCTTATGACTCTTATCAACTTACGTTTCGTAATATCCTGGATATTAAAGGTAAATGCCAAAGAAAGAAAGCTGAAAATAGAAAAGTGTCTAGGCGTTTCATGATGAAACTTTCATCACGATAATTTTAGGAGTTTGTTTTGTTTCTCTCTCTCCATATACATACATATTTTTTTTCCAATTTTACTTTCCATTACTTAATATTTTCTCTATCTTTAACTCTTTCTTTATCATCAATATATTTTGATAACTTTGAATGTTAAGATTTTTATTTATTAATTCTAAGCAACTGGTTAGGAATATAAATTAAAAATTAAGAAAAAATGATTTTTTTCTAAAAACATAATTCAATTAAGATCTTCATTTTTCAGTATGATTTATTCAATTCCGGTAAAGCGTGCTCAATTGGGTGTGGCCTTGGGTGCTTTGTTTCTATCATATGTGACTCATTGGAGATCAAATCTGACGGTGACCATTGAAGCTCATATATAAAATAAAATAAATGTTACTAAATTTTAAACTAAAATAAAATTATCAGTGATGGAAATTAATCTAACAAATTCAATTTTTTTTATTGATACATATGTTACTAACCATTGTGAGAGTTAACAAAAATGCAACCATGATTCTTGTGACTGTTTGAACGTGATAATGTTTTGAGAAGTTGAGGATTGTTAACAAAGCCGCGAGGGAATGGTACTGTGGAGTGACACAACTCTTGTGAATTACAAGGGTAAATTAGGTGCTTAAGTGGGAGGCTGGGTTGGTGGAGTAGTTACAGGAGAAACTACGAGTTTTGAGTTGTGGGTTTCAGTAGAGGGAACACCTCTCATGCCTCTATATCTCATAACACAATTTTCAAAGGATCTGTTTTTTCTTTTAATTTTATATGTCAAAAGAAAAATCATAAAATAAAACTGGAAACATGAATATTTTTTATTTGATCTATAGAATTTGATAAAAATATTTCAAAAATCGAAAAATTAAACTAAAACAGTAGACGCTGCGAAACATATATGGTCCAAGCATTTATATGTATTGCCCCCTCTGTGGAAGAATGTAGTTACTGAATCTGAATTATACTTTGTTGGGGTAACTGGTGAAAAGAAAATTGTGTTTTCGACGCTCCATCTATCCAATCCTTTCTATGTCTACTACTACAACATCGAGGACAACACTGTCACTAGAGTTGAAATTCAAGCAAATGACTAGTGCATTTATGAATTTTAGTGTTCACGCCTCTTTAGACCATGTCGAGGACGTGAAGCGTATGCAAAATGTGCAAGTGTAAAGACGACACTGACACTACAATAGGGCAGAAGAGAAGTGAAGAGTTCAAGCATATCCCTCGGAGCTGTTTAACCTCAGATAAATCAAATGTGCCTCTCCAGCCCTGGCATTTCCCGTTGATCTTTGTTTTTTTTTTTTGTTTATTTGCTACTTTACCTAGAAGTGAATTTACTTTACAGTTTATGTGTTACTTCTTTTCCATCATCTTATGAGTTTGAAAAGCCAACTCAGATTCATGGAGGGGATGATAGAAACTTTTGTTTTTTTTAGCCTCTTCGATCCAATAAATAGTTATAGTAGTGAAGAGACCGTCTATTGCAAGAGACCGTGATGATAGTTATTTTGTGCAAGAGACCGTCTACATGAAGAGACCGTCTATTGTATCCATGTAGATGATAGTTATTTTGTGCAAGAGACCGTGAAGCGTGCAATAGACGAAATGGTTAGCGATGAAAGTTGTGAAATGAACACTACATCTACATGGATACACTTAATAAGAACACCATACATGTACAAAGTCCAACGTACAGAATGTGAATTAGTCGAGATCGAGCTTTTGTAATATTACTAGTAGCATTTCAAAAAACATTCTTTAACAAATACTAAATAATTTCCTAGACATTATTTGTAAAATGATTTGTCACATGTCTTTTTTACAATCATTTTTTTTTTAAAAAAAATGTGTCATAGACAATTAAATACAGTATTGATATCTATCATTCGTAAACTTTAAAAAATATGGCAATAACTCATATATTACATTTAATGTTGATTTATATTTTTGATAATTTTTTTAGAATATAATAATAACTCATAAATCATCACAAAAATAAATATATTCATATATGACATTATAAATTTCGAAATATTACTTAATTTTATTTTTATAATTATAAAGATTTTATTTCCATTTTTCAAAAATAAAAATATACAATTTTTTAAAATTTATAAATTTTAAGAATTATATCATTAATTTATTTTAGATATCTACAAATTTTATAAATTTTGTTTAGTTTAAATAAAAACATATATATATATATATATTCTTAAACATAATTTAAAATTTAAAAAATTCTTAACTATTTGATTAAATATATAATATTAATAATGTTTACTTTCTTAATTTAACACTTAATAATATTACATTAACGGGCCCATTAATATTTCAGTTTTGTGCTAAATCATTTAGAAGTCAGTCAAGCGCTATTTAACTAGGTTGACTAAGGAATTCTAGGGCTTGAAAGCCGTGTGTCCGCCATGCAAACACAGCAGCAGCAGAAGCAGCACAGCGACGAGATCCCAGTTGATCTCATCATCGAAATACTCTTGAGATTGCCGACGAAATCTATCGCCAGATGTCGTTGCGTATCGAAGTTTTGGACTTCCATAATCGGCAGTACAGATTTCACGGATACGTTCAAGACAAGGTCTCAGGCCCATCCGAAAATCTTGTTCTTTGTCCGAAATTGGGATTTCTTGATCTTTTTGGCACCTCAGATTCGAAATAAATCGTCTCTAGTAGCCAAGAATCATTTAAAACTCCCCAATGGTTCTCAAATTGGTGGTCCTGTACGCGGTTTAGTCTGTTGTACACGTTATTCAAGTGGAGTGA